>CAEGAF010003265.1:0-27271 GCA_903067075.1 Micropoecilia bifurca
TAAGCTAAGCTCCACCGTTAGCCTCCATGTTTACTTCCTCAAACACTGAGCTCTTCTTCTTTTTATGGCGGTTGGCAGATCACTGAGAACGCTGACGCTATAGCGCCCTCTACTGCGCATGCGGGACACTTTCAGGCCGTTTGCCCGTTCAGACTGCAGAACACATACAGGTCCGTTTACTGGCAGTGTGAACGGCCTGGCAAAACAAATGGGAATTGGGTCACTTCAGGCTGCAGTGTGAACGCAGCCTCCAATGTTGTCCTGGCAGTTGCCGTGTTGCACCAGGTAAACTCTGAACATGCTTTGTTACCTCATTGCCTCGTCGATGTTCTTGTTGTCTTTGACTGAAGTTGCCATCCATGTGAAGAAGCCGTTGGCCTTGCAGAACGACTCGATGCGGTCAGCTGGGATGGCCCAGTCTGACAGGTCACTCTGTGGGGGAGCAGAGAGCAGCAGGGACAAAAAGGACATTTAGGGAAACACTGACCTGCAGATCAGCACTGGTGAACGTGTACAAAAAAACTAAACATAAATGTCCTATCACTGGGCTGAACATGCTTAATTAACAAGGTAAATATTTAGTTAGCAAGCAAAAATATGGAACTCCGAACTAAATATTTAGTTTACAAACAGAATTTTTACATTGCAGGCTAAATATTTAGCTCCATATTAAATATTTAATCAACAAATTATTGAGCTGTGTTAATCCATCAACACTGCAAATGTTTGGGAGCAGCTCTGATCTTGGTCCCATAAAACTTTGGATTCCTGTCTGTCTTTCAGAGACTGATGGACAGAGTCACCACAGGTGTAGAAAACAGGTGGGTGGGTCTTGAATTACCCAAAATAGGAAACGTGTAACTTGATTTAATAGAGAAAAAAAGTAATATTTCATAGAATGACTGTAAAAATCTGGCTTCAACTGTCTGTTTCATTCCTGCACTTTTGCTTCTTGTAATAATTTATTTTTCTTCCCTGTCCTTCATATCTAACGTTCTGCAACTAACTTACTGGATTGTATTTAATACTGGGATTTGGAAACAGCCTGACTGGGTACATTCACATCAACCCTGTTTAGTCCGCTTTAATCAAACTATTGCTTGTTTGTCTAGAAAGTCCGGTTCGTTTGGGGAAGTGTGAATGCGCAAACGAACTCACCAGAAAAAGCAAACTCTAGTCTGCCTAAAACCTTGATCTTGGTTCGGTTGAAATGAACGAACGAATGCAGGGATGCAAGTGAACCGGAAACATCTCCAAAGCAGGAAGTTAACTACAGCGCAAGGCATTCTGGGTCGGCACAGACAAAATAAATGTGCAAATTTTGCACTACAGGGAGAAATTGATAGTGTTTTTTTCTTTGCAGGAGGCAAACATTTAATGCTACTCCATTTCTGTTTTCATTTTGTGGAGAAGGAAGTTTGTCCTGGTCTTGGTGTTATTTCCTTCAGTGATTCTTGGTGCAGCGCCCCCACAGGTAAGGAGGTGAATAGGTTTTTCAATTAGTTCAGATTGTTTGACACTGTGCAACATTAAAGCGAGTCACATGAGCTGAAAATATAACAAATGTGGGAATTTTGATCCCCAATCAAATCGAGGTGTGAAAACACGTTTACATGTGGAATATCTCACATTTCTCATGTGGCTCTTTATAAAAAAGATGAATAATGATGGTAACTCAGCAGCACTAAGCTCTCCTGGTGCATCATTGGCTAAATAAACCGACTCACCTTGTTTGCCAGCAGGATGCATGGGATGGAGCTTCCATTGGGCAGCAAGGCTTTGCTGTCCAGGTCCTGTTTCCACTGGTGACACTTGAGGAAGCTTGATGAGTCTGTGACGTCAAACATCAACACGCAGCCCACTGCCCCTTTATAATACACTCTGGTCATGGAGATGAAACGCTCCTGGCCTGCAACGGCCGACAACATTCATGCACATTTCAGGGATCAACTTATGCTTATAGACCTGTGGTTCACTTTGAACTAATGTTTCATACCTGCAACGTCCCAAAGTTGAACTCTGACCTTTTCCTTGTCAGACCAGTGCAGCGTCTTAATAGAGAAATCCACTACAGAGGTAAACAAAACTCACATTAGGAACACAGTTTGAGAAAAACTCAAGTTCATAAAGCACCATAAACATATTTTTTATGTTTATATTTACCCAGATATTCACATTCAATTAAAAAATACTTAAATGATCCTAAAGGGAAATTAAATTATTCTGCTCTTCTTTAATTCTGGAGAGCCCAACATGAGGGTGAAAGAATGGAAGAGGAGTGGTGCCACCGGAAAAATAAAAATAAAAAATACAAAAAGAATGATGACTTTTGAGCTCAGAAGATGAAAAACTAAAATAAAATCTGACTTTTTTCTCAGAATTTTTACTTTTGATCTCAAAAGATTGGAGTCATAACTCTGAGAAAAAAGTGATTTTTTCAGGAGCTGTAATCCTTGTCCAGGAAGGTTGAATGGTTTGTCTGAAAAATTCTGGGTCTTGCCTGAGTTTTCTCCTATCAAGATGTGATTGGAAACCGATGCTCCAAACCTTTAAAACCACCTTAACAGACTCATTTTAAATGGACGAATGATGGCTCTGTTCCCAAAGCTTAATTGTTCTGCTTTTATCCAGAATCTTGTTCTTTTAAACAAGATCCATAGTTCATGACCATGGAAAAACTGGAGAACTAGTAAATCAAGAGTTTAATTTTTGACTCTGTCCTCTGTTTTCCTGGCTTAGACACTGAATGCCATAAACTAGCAACACACTCTTTGAAAAAAGAAAATCAAAACTAAATCTGTCTTTGTGAAACATCAGTATTTGACAATTACTTGGAGAATCCTTTCCAAGACCGAAGACTCAACTAAATCTGGGTTTTGTAAGAAGTTGTAGAGCTGACATTCACATGATGCTACGTGTTAAACATTAAACACACTATAATTGTTAAAAGCCATTTTGCCTACCTCCTACGGTCATTTTGTACGTTCTGTTAAACTGTCCACTGACGTAGCGATACACAAATGAAGACTTCCCAACGTTTCCATCTCCTATAATCAGTATTTTCAGCAGGTGCTCTTTCATTTTGTTTGCTCAGAAAGCGAACCAGAGGGACTCTTCAGCTGGAAGGTGCCACATCCCAAAGTTCAAACAGGAAATGGGATTTGATAAGCGCATAAAGGTTTTATGATGTGTGCGTGTATAAGTTAATAATCTCCAAAGTTCGAAGGAACAGTGGAGCTGCTGCTGTAAACACAATACGCACGCAAAGAGAAATGAAGATCAGGTGATTTCTTTTCTTAACATCTTAACTTTGTGTATGAAAAATGCATGAAATTTCAAGTCTTTTTGGCCCTCTTGGTGTTCCATACAAATTATCGTTTGTTCACAAAACTGCATGAAATGAGGGCGTTAAAACACCCACATGCCCCAGGGGCTCGTGGATACGGCCTTCCGTTTGACGTGATCAACAAAGTGAAAACCGTTTTTAGTACAAAGCACAGCTTTTGTTTTTCAAGCTGGATCACATATAAAGACACCATTTGGGTCTGGTTGTGTCCTAAAACAGTTATTTATAAGTTCTGCGGAGTATCTGCAGATGGGAAGAGAACCAAGACAGGACGACGCGCAAAACAGGAAAACCTCTCAGTGATTCAGGAGGATGAATCAGCAGGGGGCTGGAGTCTGTCAGCAAACCCAGTATGTGATGAACACCACACACCTCCCTGTGTGTGTGTGTGTGTGTGTGTGTGTGTGTGTGTGTGTGTGTGTGTGTGTGTAGTAGCAGTGCTGCTAATAGTGATAGAGGACAGAGATGGAAGCTGAGATATTCTTGTAGTTTTTCTAAGAAAGCCCTCTTCATTGACAGCCAGCATTGGTTGGTTTTATTTTTTGTTCTGATATGATATAGAGATAATTATACCTTTCTAAGAAATGTGGAGAAGTCAGAGTTTATCCTGGATTTTAATCTGGTTTCAGCTTTCTGTTTGGAGTTTGCGTTTTCATGCGCTGTGGTTCCTCCCACAGTCTCACATCAGGTAACTGACTCTGTGTTGCACTGCGATTAACACATAATGGACACTATGTGGTGCTGGAGCATCAGCCCTTATTCTGGTGCTCCATCTCCTGGAAAAAGTTGAAAATTGTACTTTAGTCAGTTAAATAATTTGGTCCCGTTCTGCCTAATTAGCAGGAGCCACAGTCTTATTTTAGACACTAATAGTCATCACTTTAAGGTTAAACCAAGTCAAAAGGAAACCAAAGTCCTTTTGGGTAAATGTTCATAAAAAGAAGGGTGTGTTGAGTTCAAAATAACTAATAATTACATGTAATTTAGTCCAAACACATCAATAAGTAGCATAAGTAGAAATTAGGTGAAAATACTGAGAATGTATTTATTAAATCATATCTTAACTTGTTTTTAAGGATGTAAAACACACTATTTTTTATTTTTATTCACTTAAAATCTAGATCCACAGTCTTAAATAAGTTTCAAGTCAAGACGGATATTTGAGTCCCTTGTGTTTTTGCTTATTTTATGTCATAATTTCTGCTGTTTCTTTGGTTAAATTCAGTCAAGAAATATAAAATAATTCCGGTTCCGTATTTCATAATTTATGATTTTATCTTGGACCATTTAAGTGCAGCAGTTTCGTCGTGTTTTTCTGTGCTCGTGTGCCATCTAGTGGCCGAACTGCAACATGGCTCCTCTTATAGGCGGATTAAAATGTAGTTTTTGTAACGTTAACAACGATGGCAAAGCAAAGGCGGTGTTTCCTTCAACTGAATGCATATTTTATCCTATTTTTCAAGAAAATATTAGAATGATGCGACACCAGGGCAGCATCCACATTCTGGACTGTCCGTTTCCATGGCAAAGCATAAAGTTGAAAAGCAGTTTTTTTTTCCACAGAGCCACTGGGAATATGAGAGCTTTTATACAGCTATGGGGTTTTAACAATGTACTGTTGACTCAGCAGTTTAATCTGTACTTTTCCATAGTCCCACCACTGTTTAAGGCTGGTAAAATCAGACGTTCTCTGTCTAAAACCAGTCCAAAAGTAACTTAAAACCTCCTTAAAACCCTGATCATAAGTTAAGGCTGAGTTAAAATGCCAGTAAGCCTTTCTAGGTAAAATGTTTCTGATAAAAACACTACCTAAAAGCAACGAGTGATCTGTAAAAACCACCGGTAACATCTGGCATGTTTTAAACACGTTAAAATTGTGTTTAAAACAATAAAAACGATCAAGACGGGCTAAAGAGATTCTATTTTCATTAATGTGTGACCATGTATACTGCCTGGAGCCTGCATGAATCCTCCTCCATACATCCACCAGGCCATTGGATGAGACCAGCTGCCGCAGAGCATGTTGGGCTGCTGGATGCGGCTCTGCATGATTACGGTCTAAAAACTCGTTTTCAGTGCAATTAAAATCCCCACCTATAAAAACATAATCCTCAGACCCACAATCACCCAGCCGTTCCCCAATTTTTTCATAAAAACGCTTTTTCTCTGCATTGGTGATAGGAGCATAAATATTGATAAAACTATACTAAAACGATCAAACTTTGTCTCGACTAAAAGACGCCTCCCCTGAATGACATGTTCAATTTCTACTGAATTTGGGGTGAAAGGTCTTGAGAAGAGAAAACTCCCCCCTGCACTCTGGGAGGTGACCCCCCCCCCCCTCCACTCTCTGACCCAGTCTGTCTCTATTAAATTATCACTGTGCGTTTCCTGTAAATAGATGACATCAATTTTCTTTTGGTTCAACATTTGATGTATTAAAGCTGGTTTTCCAGCCTCCTTCACCCAGTTTAGATTCAAAGATGCTATTTTAAAAGAATCCATATTGGTTATGAAGCTAAAAACAAAATACCAAAAGACTATGAAAAATAATAAAATGCTACTGTGCATCATTTAAATCAAAGTTGTTAGACATCAACTAACTCACTCTTTTGGTTACCTAGCAACAGCTAGTTGAGAAACGAAGGCAGCACTAGTTTCAGGTTTCACCACTGCTCCTCATTGAAAACAACAGTGTGAAGACAAATCCGGATAAAACAGGAAAGGTCAACAGTTTGGTACTATTTCACATTTAAAACTAAAATTAACTGATTATTATAGATATCTACTGATTTTAAATATTTTTCAGCCATGTCATCCCTAATATCAAGAAGCAATTTTCAAATCGGAATAAAGTAAAAATCAACTTGTCATTATGTTGCGTTATTCAGAGTCATCTCCCACTGTTTTCATTTTTTAAAGATCAAGGATCAGAATGCATGTTAGCACCGCTGCGCTCCACTTCCTGCTCCTCTTGCACCTTCTTCTTCCTGTTGACATGGAGAAGGAGGACAAAGTCCCTCTGGAGGTCATCACTGAGAGCTCGCCCTGCAGCGTGACCTGTGGCCTGGGGGTCAAAACACAAACTCTGTGTGTCCTAAAGGACGGCAAGGCGGCGATGGAAGAGAGAGCAAAGACAGAAGAAAAGGTATCAGTGAAATGGATCAGAAATCAGTAGGATTGGGTTAATAGTGAGTGTCTGGAATCACTGAATAACAATTTAAACACTCACATATTTTGGTATAAGTACCATCAAAGCTCAGCCAAGAAAAACAAAGACCTGTTAAAGAATAATTTTATAGTTCTGCTTTCATTAACTTTGCTGGTTTTTGTGTGTTTTTGGACTAAGAGCAAATTCTAAAACGACAGCTTGTTGCTCAAACTGGACTTAGGCTGCGTTCACACTGCAGCCTGAAGTGACCCAATTCAGATTTTTTTGACGTAATGCAACCTGTATCCGATCTTTTCACTGATTCTCAAAAAATCTCACTATTCTGTGTCCTGATATGCAAGTGGAAAGAAAAACAACAACCATGATGGACTATATGAGGATTAAGTTGTTAATATGTTGCTCTGGTTGGACAACAACTTCAAATATGTAGCTAAGCTCCACCGTTAGCCTCCATGTTTACTTCCTCAAACACTGAGCTCTTCTTCTTTCATGGCGGTTGGCAGATCACTGAGAATGCTGACGCTATGGCGCCCTCTACTGCGCATGCGGGACACTTTCAGGTCGTTTTTCCGTTCACACTGCAGAACAAATACAAGTCGCATTTACTGGCAGTGTGAACGGCCCAGCAAAAAAATCGGAA
Source organism: Micropoecilia bifurca (assembly GCA_903067075.1). NCBI lineage: Eukaryota > Metazoa > Chordata > Actinopteri > Cyprinodontiformes > Poeciliidae > Micropoecilia > Micropoecilia bifurca. Next base: position 7,159 of record CAEGAF010003265.1, read on the forward strand.
TTGCCAAAAAATTGGAATCGAGTGACTTCAGGCTGCAGTGTGAACGCACCTATATTCTCTTAGTTGTGTCCCAGATAAACAGCTGATGCATGTCACATCTATTAAAAAACCCAACAGATGAAACAAAGCTGTGCATTTATCAGAATCATTATTACTCCTGTCAGGATGCCACCATATCAAAGACGTGCAGGAGCCAACAGGTGCAGTGTGTGGAGTCGTGGCAGTGTGGACTGAAGACCATGACCGTCACCTCAGGACAGCGGGTGGAGATCGACTGTTTGGGAGAAGTCATGGCGGCTATGGGAGTGTTCGCCTGGAGGTAAACACTTCACCGGCAAGTCACTGTCAGCTCAACAGCAAAAACTCAAAAACAATGTGATTTTTTATCTGAAGTTTATATCAGTATTATTCATTTGTAATTTGCAAATTGCTTGGAGTTTTCTGTGATGCTGCAAAATGTTTTAAACAGGAAAGGTGAGGTGAGTGGATGTTCTGGTGTCCCTCAGGGTTTCGTGGCGCTTCGCTCGAGGAGTCATCAGCTCGGACGACTCTCTGTTTGACCGCTGGAAGGCCCCTGATCTGCATCGAGTGGTTCTGGACCCAGTCAGAGAGAAGGATGCAGGTAAACACAGCTCGGATGGTTTTCTAGAGGTAACAACTTCATTTCCTGTTTCCTGAGATGACAAATTCATTTTCCACTTGTTTTCTATAGAAAATTTTTAAATTCCCATTTTCTTGCAATAAATTAATTTTCCAATGGTTTTCATGAGATAATGACTTAAATTCCTCTTTTCCTGAGATAACAAATTAATTTCCCAACACTTTTCTTGAGGTAAAGACTTAAGATTCAGGTTTTAAATACACCAATCATCTTGTGCTATCTTGAAAATAAATAAACATCAGGAAATGAACTCATATCAAGAAAACCATCGGAAGAGAGGAAATTGTCTAAATACGTTGGAAGCAGAGATTCTCCAAACTCCTGCTGTTTCATGGCTTTAACAGATCAGTGTGAAAAGCTGGAACTTCCTACTGATTGTTTCCCAGAGAGTTAAAGGGCAGATTAGAGATCTTGGCAAACAATCTGCTTTAACTACAGGTAAAATAAAGATCAATAGGCCAGAATAAGTTATACATTTTAAAACTATAATTAGGCTATTTCAATCAGGTCATGTTACATTTTAAAACTAGCTTATTTTAAATATATTTTCTCAACAGTATCTGTGCACAGAAGAACCAACAATGAATTTTCAGTCATGTGATAAACAATAATAAAGCAAATCCTGTCCACTTGTTTCCAGGAACGTATCGCTGTGACGTTCAGGACGCCAACTATCGCAGAAAGAAGACGGTTTACTGGGGCGTCCGTGTTTTACTGGCGGAGATCGTCAACCTGGACTACCAAAGCTCTCTGGTCCAGTGGGACGTGGCAGAAAAACAGGCCAAAGTCAGCGGCCTGCTGCAGCTGACCGCCGTGCTGCAGCTGACCGCCGGGAGGGTTCTCCTCTACGCCGTACGCTTTGCTTTGACTTTGGTTTCCTTTAGTTAGTAACTTGTCTAAATGTCACAAACCCTGTGATTTAATTAATATCAGAGACGAAAGTTTATTTATTTCACCATCTTCTTTCTTAAAACTGTTAGCTATTCATTAACCAGGCACCTATAAATGCTTCTGTCTCCTGTCTAGAATGGAGTATTTGGGTCAGACTGAAACATATGTTTTTAAATTACAAGAATAAATTCACGATATTATGATACTATGACAATAAGATTTGGAGTAAAGAAACAAGATTTCCAGAAGAAAGTTGTAAAAGTACTTGAAAAACTAAATTTATTGAGATATTTACTACACAATTATGTGTAATAATCAAATGGACAAAAATAAGTGGAAATCTTGGTATTTTTAAATACAAAAATGACAATAATTCATATACATGACAAAAAAAAAATAAAATCCAGCAAGGGAAATTTTTAAAAATAAGTTTATTTTAATAAAAAACTGATGAAACTTCAATGAAAACTGCAGGTTTGTGTCTGTGTCTGGCGAATGTTTGGTTAAAACATTTTTCATTCACTGTGTCGAGAATCCAGAAATTTCACTCAAGTAAAAGTAAAAAGTATGGTGTAGTAAAATACTTCTAGAAGTACATTTACTCACAAACGTTGCTGAGGTAAATGTAACCAGATCCGGACATGAGGGTCAGTCGATCCGCTCACTTCTCCCCTGTCTGCCTCCTGCCATGTCAGCGTTTCAGGGAATCGCTGCTCCTCCCACTGAAATGAGACCAAACGGCTTCTTACACCGAGACTCTGCAGCATGAGAGGCGTCATTTCCTTTGTTCAGCCCAAACCCTGAGGACTGAACATGATCAATGACCCATCATGTGTCCTGCCTGCATGGCTGCGGGGCAGAGAGGCCGTTTTTCTAAATGGGGCCGGGTGTTTAGGCAGAGATTGCACAGGGATTACAGCAGCTGCCAGGAAACTTTTTTATTGATGCTCACATCTAATGAAATAAGAAGCAAAGCACAACCTGGACCTGCCTGGTAGAAACACTCATTAATCCTGTACAGCCTTTAATTTAAAAATATCCACCAAAATTTCTGTAAACACATTGAACTGGATCATTTCTAAATGTATAAATAGTTTCTTCTTTTTTTGTACAGGAATAATTATTAATCCATAATTTGTCTGGCATTTTAGAGCAGAAATATGACTTGAAACTGGTCCATTTTGCTTCATCACTAAAATGGGAAAACAAGAAACGTGTTGCATCATTTATATAGCGCAGATGTGTGATACACTGTAAAAACACAAAATCTTACCAAGTAATTTCAGTCTAGTTTCTAGTGCAAATATCTTATTACTTATTAACTTAAAAGTAACTTTTTAGCAGGTTTTAGAAGCTTGTTTTAAGTAAATCATGTCTTTCATATTGATGAAAACTTTCTTTCTCAATTGGCAGATAAAATTATTTATAACATGGGAAAAATGTCTTAAATATTCTGCCAATGGAACAAGAACGTTTTCAATTAAGGAATTGTTTACTTAAAACAAGCCTCTATTTCATGCTGAACAGTTACTTTTAAGATGTGTTTGCATTATTTCAAGTTTGCACTAGAAACCAGACCGAAATTACCTGGTATGATTTTATGTTTTTTTCAGTGTAATGTTCAAAATGAAAGAAGCAAACAAACAATTTCCCATAATTGGCAATCAGGGCAATAATTAAAGATGTCGAACATTTTGAACTGTGATATAAATGTATTTTGCTCTCAGACAAAGCAGTGAGATGGTTAAAGATCTCCACTGCTCTGCATTCCTGAATAGAATCAAAATCTTTAAAGTATCAAGAAAATGTAAGATGAAAATGGAAAAGTAGATCCTTATTGGGTCTTTCTGGTTCACCAGAAACAGAATCAAGCTTCAGTGTTGATTTGATTCACCAGACTTTAATCTGAGAGGTGATCTGTAGAGAACAGTCGTTTTAGTACTTCTGCAGTAAAACATGAATTAGACTAAGAAGACTTGTCCTATTGACACATTGGGAGTTGTGCAGGATAGTAGTAGCACCAATGATGTTTAAGGAAAAATACATTTCCTCAGTGAATATTTGGATTTCTCTGACTCTGATTATGGAACTGTCATAAAATCTGAATTTATTTAAGGTTTATTTCCTTTAACATCTTTAAAATGATTTCCAGCAACTCTGGAAGACACTCTATCTCTATTTTTTTCAGCTGCATTGAAGACAATTTAGGCTAAATTAGAGTCCAAATATAGTTAAGAATATCAGCAGTTTGGTTTAGAGAGTGAAGAAGAGATAAAAATGGATCTAAAGATAGAGAACTTAACCGCTTAAAGTAGTGAGAGAGTTTTTAAGGTGGTTTAGGATGGAAATATGTCCTGATTGTTAGGTTATTGACTCAACAAGCTTTGTTTTGTGTGTCTAAAATGCAGGTGGTGATTTGCTTCACTGTGACAGGCTTCTGTATTGGACTGATGTTCCTCTACAAGAGAGTAAGCTGCAGACGACAGGAAAACAAAAGAAAGACGGAGATGATGCAGTTAGAAAAATATATTGTAAAATAAAATAATCTTTTCAAAACATGTGTGGATAAACAGCACAGTTTTATTATATCAGGTAAAATATTAAAAAGGTTGCTGGTTTACAGGTGAATAATCATTGAGGCCATATTCTGCTCCACCAGATGGCAGCGTTGGCTAACAGGAAACTCCTGAGTGAAGCGTGACAATACAGACCAATTATCACCTCCCACATCATGACGGTGGCTCAGCGTGATGCAGCTGCCACAAAGGAACCGACTTATTAAAGAGGAGAATACAGAAAAGCACAACATGGCGGCTCTCCTTAATGGACTTATGCAACACAGCAGGCAGACCAGGAACAGATGCTCCACATGTTCAAGACTGTTTAAAAAAAGTCGGCCTAAAACTGTAGAAGTCACATGTAGGAGAAACGTTTCATGACTTTATGTATTAAATAGATGTCAGATTAATCCCAGAAAAAGAGCAAAAGGTCTTGTGAAAATGCTGATTGGAGTTTCATTCTGCACAGGGAAGGAGCTGAAAGGCCAATCAGAGAGGAAGAGGCCATTTCTCCAAAAACAACATAAAGCCAGAGTACGGTTTGCAAATGGCCTCAGGAACAAACAATCTGGATTATTGCAATGAAACTAAAACTGATATGGATGATCATCATCACATCTGGAGGACAAGTACATGTACATCCAAAAGCACAAAAATATCTGGATTCATAAAACCAAGTGCGGTTTTTCCTTTATAAATCACAGCTGCACCTCAACGTTTAATAAAAGCTCCACTTCATGTTCTGCCCCGTATGCGACCACATTCAACCATAAACGGCTGATGCAAGAAACCTAATGCTAAGTCAAATATTTCATAAACAGAAATATTTGGTTCCAAATTAAATATTTAGCCAGCAAACTGAAAGATTGAAGCCAAATATATAGCTTTGACCTATAAATACTTTATTAGCAAGTTAAATATTTAGGTTTTAACTTTGATACTTAGTTAGCAAGTTACCAACTAAACATTTAACTTGTTAACATATTTTTTGGCAAGCTAATATTTAAATGTTTAGCTAGCACAGAGGTTCCCAAACTGTGGGGCGCGCCCCTGCAGGGGGGGCGCGGGAAGCCGTCTGGATGAAAAAAAAAACATGAACGCTGTATGCGCTGAGTTTTTACCTTAGAATTGCCAAGTCTCTGTTATTCCTGTCAGTTAGATACAGTAGGGACTTCAGCACTTCCCATATCTATGTCCTCTGTCACTTTTATCATTAGTTAAAACTGTTTAATCCGTTGTTAACATGTGGTAACCTGTTTTTCCGAGCCGCAACATGAGAGCTACGACACTCGCGTTGGGTTTACACCTGTGAAGGTGACCTGCTGCTGCTGTAGAGCTACAGGTGTGTTAGAATCATGGCAGCAAAACGCAAAGAACTTTTCACAGTTTCCCCCAAACTCACAGACTGAGTTGAGTAAAGCTACTGGATGCAGGTAAAGTAGCTAAAAGATGACTAGCTAATATCAAGCTTGTTAACAAGTAGCCTGTAGGCTACTGGTGTTGGCTACTGCATAGAGTTCAGCTGCGTACATTAATTTTGCCCCCCAAAAAGTCGATTCCCTCTTCTCTCCGCTCTCCCCTCACACGCGTCGTTCAACCAGACAGTCATTTGTAATCTATAGAGGGGCCCAGCAAAAGTTTGGGAACCACTGAGCTAGCAAGTTAAATATTTAGCTTGAAACTGATATGAAAAATGCAACAATATGATGCTCATTTCTTCTAAATACCCCAAATTATTACTGTTAATCTTTGACTGTATAATTATACAACTGGCAGCCCAGATTCTTCTATCCAGTTAGATTTTTTATACATCACAACCTTTGTGTGGAAAGGTTTTGCGCGTAAACCACATTTATAACCGAGGCCTCAGTTATTGCCACCAAGGCATCGGGGTGTTGTGTTTGTAGCTTAGCAACCATTGAAATGATGACATCACATGCATTGTGGGAAACAGCTGAGGCTGGAATGTGAGCAGTTGCCAAAATGACAGCGGTGAACTCGCTTTGTAAATAATGGGGATGGAAACCGACTGCCAGGAGTTTAGTATCTGTTCTGCAGAGACGACACGTCCCAGTAACGAGTCCTGGATGACACCAGCTGTTGGTGACAAGCACTGCTAATCCACCTCCTTTTCTTTTCTCACTCTTTGAATCTCTGTCAGGAAGCCTGGCAGAGAGAGGAGCGGATATGATCCGCCAGCCATGTCTCAGCAAAACACATAATACTTCATTTTAAAAGCCCTGGCTGAGTCCTGCTCAGGGCTTGGTGTTAATCCAGCCTGTTAGCCAACAAACTCCTGTTGCTCATTATGATTGCTGGAGGACAGAGTCTTAACTTCCTCCTTCTTTCTCTCCTCTGCAATCACTGTGCCTCCTTTTCAACTCATCAGGTATTATTTCAGTTTTTGTGATAATAATCAGCTGCTCCTGGTTGTAAATCACCTTGTTGCTATGGTTATGCGTTGTAACAAATTACCAAAAGCAAAGAAAGTATCAGCTATAATCCTTCCAGCTGCACAGCATCCTGAAGTAGAGAGGACAATGGTGCAAAACACACACATTTTCTGCCTGAAATGGAGGAAGTAAAGTTAAAAGAAAGGCGGCAGAGCGACTCCAACATGCTGCCTCCTGGAGCCAAGCAAATCTGGAACCTTTTCATTCATTAAGACGACAAGGAGGCAACAGGCCGCCTTACCCAGACAAGGTGAAAGTCAACATCATCCCAGCGGCTCCAGACCTAAACAGGGAGGGAGATTAAGAGGCGATTACAATGACAGACTCATCGGTTTGAGCTATTTTGGGAGGAGCGACTCTAGGGAAATAACAGCAATGCAATTATGAATAAATGCTCATCATAATTCAGTTATTTTCTCGTGGAAGTCGCCGAGCTCATCCCTGAACATCGTTTCCCTTTGTGCGTTTAGTTAAAAAACGCCACCTTAGTGGATGTAACCGTTTTCCAGGGCCGTTTAATCATTGTTTTGCTGCAGCATTAAAACACACACGATACCAAACACATGGAAATGTTGCTTTTTGAAAGCATTTTGGATAATACAGAGGATAATACACAGGAGATCATATGTTAGACTTTCAGTAAGCACTTGGGAAATGAGGGCGTCAATTATTATTGTTCATGTGGAAATGAAAATTAATACTAGGCTGAGAGGTCACAGGATTCACTGGCTGTTTATTCACATGTCAATCCTGTCATATTCTCCATGCATTTTACTTTCTCCAGATGTGATTTTAAGTTTATACCTGCCACTGACAAACTGGAACACTTTGAATCTCTTCTTGAGTGTATTTAGCATTAAAGAAGACTCTCGATTTTGTGAATAACTCATTAGTCACTGCAAAGACTGTAAAATGTTGACAGTGATGACTAAAGTTTCTACTGCCAGACTATTTAAAAAACATTTTCAATGCCCAGATCACCAGATGGCAGAAAGGTGGAGAACTCAGTTTTCTCACACTTTGTGAACCTTTGAGTCGTCTCTGCCTTGATGTCTGAGCAGGAGCCACCAGGATGATGAAAGTTGTGTCGTTAAAGTGAAACACGCCACCTGTGGCTAATTCTGCTAACATGGTTTCCTCACAGCAGCCCTATTTTAGGACAGTTGGAGGAATATGCTGTGAAAACTAACAGATGAGACAGAAAAACAGGTTTTATCTGCTTCACTTTTCATTCTGTTTTAGTTCAGAACCAGAGAAGCAGAAGTTTGGATGGATGACGTCTAACCTGGTCAAGGTTTTATGACGGACTGAGCCATGAATTCAGCTCAGTAAGAGAGATTCCTGAAACACAACCTCCAGGCAGAAGTTTGAAGTGTTTGAAAAAGTCCAAAATGGGCGGAGCCAGGAGACACTAAGGGGCGTGGTCAAGTGTGGGAACAGGGCGGGGCTGTTGCAAACTTAACATTTTGTCAAATAAGCGACTAGCAACAAATCTAACATCTTTTTTAATGAATTGTTTTACATGCATGGCGACATGTAAAAGCATTAATCCCTGACCTGCCACCAGGGGGCGTGTGTCTGAGGGAGACAGTTTTATCTCCAAACACGCTGTGCAATGCTATAGCATTAGCTGCGTTTCCATGACAACAGTTCAACCTAAAGGGGGTAGCACTGAGGTGTTTTTAGGCCCAAAACTGCAGAATTTAACAATGTACTCAAAAATGTCGTACAGAAACAAAGATAAGCACCAAATTTTAATCAGTTTTTACATTTTTTTTCTTGATTTGAGTGTTAGTTACTCTTTAGACTAAAGTACATTTGGTTTAAGTTGCAGAATAATCTGAAATACCCAAAGCCTGAAGCATGTGTTGGAGTTTCCTTGTCAAAGCCTGGATGTCATCTGATTGGGGTTCTGGGAGGTGGCTTTAAATCGGCCATTAATTTTTAACATTAAGAAGAATAATCCAACATTCCTCCACAGTAAGAGCTGATCTTCCTCTAGGTGTGTTGCAGCCCTCAGCTGATTTCTGGTTTCAAGTAAACAAAGAAGGACAAATCGCTGTTCCTACCCAGAATGATAGCAACGCACCCAGAGACGGTTCCTCACAATCCCAAAAGTATGTGGCAACATTTCCTGCACTAATCATTAGCAGAGGTAGTAAAGTAGGGCTGCCTCGTTGTCCAGCAGCCCTTTATTTCACTGATCTCTTTCAAGTCACACTCAAACCTCTGAAAGAGGCCAACCGATGCGCCTTAATAAAGCTTCATGATGCATTTTCTTTGCAAGCAGAATTTTAATCATGCCCTGGATACATAGCAGCGTTTCTCAGCTGCTGAAGTGTCTTCTTTCAACATAACAACAGAGAAAGGGAATCCAGCGTCACTCATGGTGCCCTGATTGGTATTTATCTCACTGGCTTCCCAGAGCATCTTGGTAGAAGGACAGAGACTTTGCACTGAAGTACTTTGACCCCATATTTTATTGTTGAGTCGTCTTTAAATACAACTTGCCTTCAAGGTGATCCATTCAGGAAGATTCATTTTTAATGAATCTTCCTGAATGATTAATAAAAAATGATTCTAAATCAACTATTTAGATTTGAAATAGTTGAAAAGTTACACACACCTAATGTTTGAACCCGATATTTAATAAACTTTTCCTGTTTTTGTTCAGAAAGGATTACTAACACTATTTCTAACTAAGCAGTAACTTATTTAATTCCCCTTTGGGATCAATAAAGTATTTCTGAATCTGAATTAAATTGTGGGATTAAACGATGGTTATGATTGGTTAATTCACCACATCTGAATTAAAATAAAACTCACTTATAGATGTTTTTTCACTTTAATTTCTAAAACATCCTGATGTTTTTGGAACATCATGAGAGATATCAGGAAAATAACTATGCGCTTCCACTAATCTTTCATCTTTCCATCTTTCGAAGCAGCAATTTCGTCGTGATTCATGTTTTTTTTTTATCATTTCCTAATTGTTTATTTACTTTCTTATAACATTTTCTGCATTCATCACTGCTCAGTTGGTTTGACATACTCATTGTCTTTTAAATGCGCTTCATAAATTAATTTGTCATTGTTGGAATATTAATGTCAGCCAGGAGATTTAATTAAAGACAAGGTTAAGGGATGGTGAGGTTTTCATTATGAAGGTCATCCGTCACAGCTTGCATGTTTAGTGTGTTGGCGCTCAGATTAATGTCCTTCCTGCCTTTGACATCCCAACAGGTTTGTTTTGCACGTTTCATTTTCCAATGACAGATTAATAACAGAGGATTATTGTTATTTTATACCTTATCTGTACTCAGTTTGAATGTTGCTTTGATGTGCAAATGTCTGTACACACTAACTGATGACTATATGCTTCTTTAGAGAAAATTCAGGTTGAACTTTGAACTTGGTTTGCTTCCTGTATTTGTTTTTTTTTTTATAGCTGAACACCAGTGAAGTATGGAAGCCCATTTCCGCCATGGAAAAAAAAGCTGAGCAGGAAATCATAATTTCGACTTTCAAAGTCATAATTGTGAGAATTTAAAGTCATAATTTCGACTTTCAAAGTCATACTTATGAGATTTAAAGTCATAATTTCAAATTATGACTTTGAAAGTCGAAATTATGACTTTAAATTCTCATAATTATGACTTTGAAAGTCATAATTTCAACTTTGAAAGTCACAATTTGAAATTATGACTTTAAATCTCATAAGTATGACTTTGAAAGTCAAAATTATGACTTCCTGTTTAGCTTCTTTTTTTTTCATGGCGGAAATGGGCTTCCATAGTGAAGCGCTGAGCATTATGGGGAAGAATAAAACCAGTTATTGCTGAGCTCCAGCTCTAGTGAAGCATGTTTGTTTGTTGGCTGCATGTTGCTAAATTTGATGTGACCGAGTGTTAAAGCAGCAGAACCGTCCGGAGAGCCGCAGAGCCATTCTGGTACTGGCTTGACTTTGAGGCAGATTAAAAGAAAACACTGAAGATTGGGGCTGAAATTGAGGGCAGACTGGGAACACACACACACACACACACACACACACACACACACACACACACACACACACACACACACACACACACACACACACATGCACACACACGCGTCACATGGTGATTGACCTTTTCTTAAAGACCTGTTAGGTGCACCTGCTCAGTAATTGGACACATGCACAGAGGGGGGTCTCCCTGTACCTATTTGTGTGTCCCACAGCCATGGCTGAGCACTTTAAATTAATTTCACTTGAGCTCTGACATTTATATATTGGAGCTACTGCTGAGAGCTGACCGCCTCAGTCAGACTGTGTTTGACTGGACAGTACAAAAGAAATGAAAATCACACGAAGATGCAGGGGAATATCTCCACTAACCTTTGGGGTCACACATGTACATCTTTCATCCCTCTGAAAACAAATATTATTCACTAGAAGTGTTTGTTTTGTTACTAAATTGTTTAACATTTTCACTGAAACACTAACCTCTTCCATCCATGAAAATGGAGCAAGATGTTTCCAGTGTATGTTTAGTTTTTTTTTTGTTTTGGCAAATTGCCTCTTTCTACTGTTTCAACAAGTTTGGTTTTATCAGAGTCAAGAAAAAGTGTTTACACTAGTAAAACCATCTCCTGTTTTTTCTGTCTTACTTATTAAATGCTTCAGATGAAACTAATTTAGTTAAGATAATTAGAGTGAATATAAAATGACAGCTGTTGCCCGACCAGTTGTTATGTTTAGGGGGGCGATTACCTTTTCCCAGTAGTCCATCCTGGTTTGGATGGGTCCTTTTTACTTTTTTTATTAATGTGAAATAGGGTTTTATTTGAATAATATTTTAAATGTGAAGTTGGTCACATTTATCTATTCTCTGAATTTATTTTGTTTAGTCAATAAGTTGTTTCTTCAGACGTTTATGGACCTTACCAAGCTCCGCCCAGAAACGTCCCTTGAAAGTCTCACATGACTGCATGTCTCACAAACAAAGCCTCGCGGTGCTTAGTTTCTATGTGTGATTTCATTTCCACTGACTCTGCAGAGTATTTCTGAGTCGATTATTGTAGCATTTCAGCCGGATTATCACAAAATATCAGCCACGACATGGAACCAACAAGTTCATGTCATCTTTTTTGGACGACATCAAGGTGTTTTAGCCACGATGCCTCCAACATTGTGGCATCACAGCTAAATGCTACCGGTCAATGAGAAAAACAGCAGATCCTCAGACCCTCAGCATAAATATAGATGTGGACAAGATCACTGACTCCTATTGTTCTTGTGAGGCTGGGTAAGTCGGACATTCATGGTTTTGAGAGTGATTTTGAAATGAGTGATTTTTGTTGTTTGCAAATGTTGGAATGTGCCTCGGTCTGCTCTGATAGGACAGTGCAGAGCAGCACTCGGTACTCGGTGGCTAACACGATTAGCGTGGCTAACACGATTAGCATGGCTAACACGATTACAGTTTAGTAAAAAGCCTTTTCAGATTAAATAAAATCTTTAATGTATGTCAGATACGGCACATGTTGCATATTGATCTGTTCTGCTAACGTAAGACTGTAACAGACAGGATTCAAGGTGTAGAAGTTGTATTGGTGCTGCCATTATGCTGTACTTGGCCAAAAGGTTTTCATAATGGATGTTTATTATTGACTATTTTTTTTCATTCACTAAACACAAAGAAAGCAAAGCAATAATACTGACACCAGCAGACAATCCTTTGTTCTTACTGATCCTAGACAGTTGAGCTGCAAATGCGGCCATGAAAAAGTTTAATCCAAGCAAGACTTTCCGTTTCAGATTTTGGAAATCTGTGAATTTTAGTTCCACAAACATGATCAGGATACCTGACATCACCTGTACAGATTCCCCACTGACAGTGGAGAACCATTGTTTTAGAGTCCTGATTAAAAACCTTCTGTATGTCCGATACTCCTCAATGTATATTACCTTGAGTTTGTGAGACGGTAGCCCAATGATCGCTGCGCTGTGATGTCAAATGGGCATTAGCCAATGAAACGCGGCCGCTGTGGTAAGGTCCATTGGTGTAACAAGTTCTGCTATGCTGCTGTGACGGTTGGTGGTTACCATAGTAACCGGTGACTGAAGGCTCCGCCCCCTTTTGTTGTTGCTGTTCTGTAACTGTATTAGGATCAGCTATGTGTTTTCTTTACAAATATTATATTTTAACATTAGGGCTTTGTGTTTGTTTTTAACTGTTATTATTAATGTTGTCCATTTTAGCTGCTTAATTTTACAAATACCAACTGTAAAATTAAATATAAACAAACATAACAAATAAAGTTTGTTTAGGATTATATATTATATTTTATTTAATGTATAGAGGCAGAAAATGCTGGACTGATGTTAACCACCAACTTGATTTTCTCTTTTCTTAGAATAAATGCAGTGAGTCTGAATGTGTCTGTTGTGAAGTCGACCTATTGGACCTGAGAAGAACATAGAAGGGTGACGCATGTTATCTTCATTCAATACTGAAATGATATAAAGTTTCAAGTGAGAAAAGTATGATTGGATGGAATTGACTCTGTATTTAAACATTAGATTTTCCTTTTTTTTAAAGTGCCTTGAGATGACATTTGTAGTGAAATTGTGTTAAAAGTTGGACTGAAATGAATTGAGCATTTGTTCATTTCGTTTTTCTGTCTTCTAGCTGTAGCTTGTTACCTGAGCGCTCCTGTTCCCAGGGCAGCAGCCAGTCAGTCACTTTTTCCTCCCATCTCTCCGCTCGTCTTTGTGATGCTGTCGCTCCTTCACGCCTCCCTGCCTGCCATGGCTCCTGATTGCTCTCGCATATATTTCCTCTTCATGGTTATTTCTGTTCTTAGTTCTCTACTTAGTGCCAAACAGAGTCTGTACTTTAAGACATGGATAAGACTTGAAGCTGACAGACATTTTCCCTAAAATCAAATTCTGATTGCTGGTTTCAGAATCAAATTACAACTTGTCTCATAATTCACTGGTTTTGTTAGACTAACTTCTTTTGAGTTTTTATTAATGTGATCTGCAGTTTTGTTTAGTTATTTATGCATGTTAAATGCATCCCTGTCAGTTGGGGATAAGGGAAAATAAAGGATTAAAATATTTCAGTTTTATTGAGACAGTCAAATCAGGAGTGAAGATCCTAAAAAGACAAATTGGAGATCAGATCATAAACTGTTGTTGTGCTTATTCATTTAGCCAGAAAAGGAACTGAAGCACATATTTTGAAACATCAAGTCTGTCTGTGCGGTTTATGTGAAACTATGGCAAAGATTAGGAAACATACGGCGGATATAACAACTGAAGTTTTGCTGTAACCTCCGTTAATAATCCTTTCACCAACAGGGATGAAAGGTTTGTCAATGCAGTCTGTGAGCGCCACCTAATGGTCAAATATGTGTTGAAAGATTGAGGAAATGATGAGTCGTCACTTTAAGTGAAACTTTATCAGCGCAAACAGAGGGTTTGCATAGTGTAGCAGGATATTCCAATGACATTTCTGTTGTACTTGTGCTAATTTAAGAGTGTTTGTACCGTTAGGAGCCTGAAATCTACATTTTTGACCAAATTTTTTGCCAGACTTGCTTAGATGCTGTTCAAATTATATCTGATACAAGAGATCATATATCTGTTGTATATGATCTCTTGTATCAGATATAATTTAAGTGAAATTATATCTGATACAAGAGATGCCAAAGATATTTAAACTATGACAGGGATATTGTTTAAATAAATTCCGAACTTTTTCTTTATGTTATAGGGAACATCCAGTTCATTTTCTTGTCTTTCTGGTGAAGTGACATTTAAAATGGCTTTAATGATCCACTTTTGGTTTGGTTTGATTCCCCTTAACAAAAACATCTGGTGCACTTTTCCTGCTAAATGGCGGATAAAATGGAGCAGCTGACGGTAAAATGTGCCAAACATCTGTTGAGTCATGACTTTAGAGGAAAGGCAAGTTGAAATTTTCTTTAAAAAAATGCAAAACAGCAGAATTTAAATAGTTTACTACAGTATTTTAGACTTATTAAGTGTGAAAAATGTCTCTTTTCTAAATGCTGATACTGCATTTGTGACAGATTTGGTCGTACATCAGCAGTAAGACTGAATGTCGTCTGTGCATTTATTTATTAAACAGCCTGGTCGGCTGGAGCAGCTGTGGTTTCGGCTGAAACCTGAACTCACCTCTCTGACCTCCTGCCCAACAGCTGAGTCCAAACCAACCAAACTGTCAGTCTGTGTGTACAGAGAAGTCTGACAAAAGTATGTTTCTCATTCCCCAACACCAGGCGCGGAGCTGTGGGGGGCCGAGCCGGGCCGGATGGGGGCCCGGACCTGGAGGTGTCAGGGAGGGAGGAATGGTTTCAAGTCGCTTACATTTCTGATTATAGACGGAGAAAGTGGCTCTCACCTGTTGAGAAAGGTGTATTTAATGTTACAGTTACCTTCCCAATGGAAGGTAACTGTCCACTGTCCACTTTTAAAGTTCGTCTTAAGACCCATTTATTTTACTTGGTTTTTAACTCCAGCGGGATCTAGTCATAAAGTGTGTTTTTGTTTTTAAACTGTAAGAGTTTTTTTATTTTTATTTTTATGTGATTATGTTGTGTTTTAATGTACAGGACTTTGTATCAGCTGGTTTGGTTTGGTTTTTGGAATATATACTAGTCAGTCCCAATGACTGTTTCACTCACGATTTAGCCGAAATGCTTCCTGGGTAAAAATCAAGACAAACCCGGCACTACCCGGTGATTCGTTAGGGGCCCGGTGATTCGTTAGGGGCCCGGTGATTCGTTAGGGGCCCGGTGATTCGTTAGGGGCCCGGTGATTCGTTAGGCGCCCGGTGATTCGTTAGGGGCCCGGTGATTCGTTAGGGGCCCGGTGATTTGTTAGGGGCCCGGTGATTCGTTAGAGACCCGGTGATTCGTTAGAGACCCGGTGATTCGTTAGGGGCCTGGTGATTCGTTAGAGGCCCGGTGATTCGTTAGAGGCCCGGTGATTCATTAGGAGCCCGGTGATTCGTTAGGGGCCCGGTGATTCGTTAGAGGCCTAGTGATTTGTTAGGGGCCTAGTGATTCGTTAGGGGCCCAGTGATTCGTTAGGGGCCCGGTGATTCGTTAGGAGCCCGGTGATTCGTTAGGGGCCCGGTGATTCGTTAGAGGCCTAGTGATTTGTTAGGGGCCTAGTGATTTGTTAGGGGCCCGGTGATTCGTAAGGAGCCCGGTGATTTGTTAGGGGCCTAGTGATTCGTTAGGGGCCCGGTGATTCGTAAGGAGCCCGGTGATTCGTTAGGGGCCCGGTGATTTGTTAGGGCCCGGTGATTCGTTAGGGGCCCCGTAATTGGCCCTGCCCCCCCGGCCCGACGCGGACTTGTTTTGCTAGTGCAGTGGACCATAATGTAGCTAAGTGAAGCTAAGTAATGATGCTCTGTAAGGTAGTTTAGGCTCAAGTGTCAGAAGGTGAACAGAAAATCAGTACCAGTTGCCACTGCTTCAGTTTCTTCCATTTACTTTTTTATTCAACCTTTTCATTGACTTCTCTCTCGAGCATCCAAAAGCTTTTTATATCAAATTGGCACCACACCTGTGCTTGATTGGACACAGCCACAAAGGAACAGGTCAAACAAACATTTAAACAGAGAAACACCAAAACTACCCAGTAAGGTAGCCATTTAAGCAGGAAGTACTGGGCCAGCGCCTCCCAGACTCCTGCCCTGCTGCAGATCTACAAAGACAAACAATGGTGAGTACAAAGAAAAACCAAATACTCTAATAAATATACCTGGAAACAAATTCAACCCATAATCCAGAAATAACTTAAACCTAAACATACATAGATGGATCCTGCAACATAAGACTAACAAAAACAAATAGAAAATGAAGCAAAATTGCAATGTTTAAATTAATCATTATAACCAAGTATAGAAAGTAAGTGAATGAGAAACAATAAGGGACAAGTGGTGAACATAAACTGAACCACTTTGTCACATTCTCTCTCATTCCAACTCGATTTATTTTTCTGTTTTTGACGTGTCCTTACTTTGGTGTACTCCCCGGAGATGAAGCTCTGCTCGAAGCCGCTGTACATGGTGAGTGGGATGAGCGTCAGGAGCCTCCAGTCCTTCAGCAGCCTGAACGTGGCCAGGAACGTGTGGCAGAACGGCTCCCGGTTCCCCCGAAACTGGCTGGTCTCCTGCTGGTCGATGTTGTCCAGGAATATCGATATGATGAGCATCGCTAGAACGCCAACACCTATGAGACAGACGTCTCGTCAGCTCAGATTTAAGACTCCATTATGAGTGGGATTTAAGACCTGTTTATCGAAAGAAATGTAGGAATTTCACCAGTGTAAATTTGCACTTACATGTTATATGC
Source organism: Micropoecilia bifurca (assembly GCA_903067075.1). Lineage (NCBI taxonomy): Eukaryota > Metazoa > Chordata > Actinopteri > Cyprinodontiformes > Poeciliidae > Micropoecilia > Micropoecilia bifurca. The sequence continues at coordinate 24,099 of CAEGAF010003265.1, forward strand.
AAAAAACCGCTAGCTACATAGCTAGCAAGAGGATGTTAGCATATGCTGCGTTCCATTTACAGCGGAAGGATTTCACGTAAGCCTCAAGGTCAAAGTATAGAAGTTAATAAGTCGGAATTTTAACATGGAAGATTAGGACCGCTGGAAAAACAAATTATTTTTTTCTCAGAATTTTAACTTTATTTTCAGAATTGACTTTTTTTCTCAGAATTCTGAATTTTTCCTCAGAATTATGGCTTTTTCTCTTTTTTTTCAGTCACCCTAATCATTTTCCATAGACATTCTCTCTTAATAATTGTAAGCATTACTTTACATAATCAAACACCATTTTAAATTTTTATTTGAGGCTCTATATGTGCCATTAATGTCACCTTTACGTTGTAAGATAATCATATTTTCTCCACATCTGGCTACGGTTGATGCAAGAGCGGCCATTTTGAAATGAGATATATACTTGGTGTAGTCGGAGTTGCTTCCAAATTTCCAGTTGATTTTATTGACTGGGAAGTTGAAGTTTCTCAGTTCTAAGTAGAACTGAAATGCAACAATAAAACAAAATGAAAATTTCTATGTGTGACTTAACTGTTGCATGACAGAAAAGTCAAACAAGAAAAAAAGTCCTAATACTAAAAATCTAAGTATTTAAGGCCAACTTACTTCTTAAAACATTTTTTGGACAATTTAAGACCTTTTCTAGGATGCATGGACACCCCGTCATTTTTTTTCTAGTCAAACTGCAACCAAAAGTGTTTAATGAGGAAGAACAGAACTCAGAAATTACCAATGTAGCACCCAAGAAGCGTCCATATTAGCTTCTGTGCAGGTCTGCTGGAGGTGGTACTATTGGTACTGCTACTGTTGGTATCAAGAGTGAGTCCACAGCCATATGCTCCACAGGTGCTTAGGATGTCCTCTGGAATGTTAGCTGGAAAAAATAAACACATGCAAATGTTAAATACACCAAGAAAATAAATAGAGGAAGCAAAACCTGCAGAGATGTTGGTTTCCACTGCATTTTAGGGTTCAGCTAAGGGGAAATATTGTCTTTGTGAGTCTTTGTCTATTTTTCCATTTGTTTTAAGGTGATGGCGTGGCATTTAAAGGTGTTTTAATTTTTCTTTTGTTTGGGTTTACAATTTTCCAAGGTCATGACTCATGACTGCTATCTAAAAAGTTAGCAATGCTTTAGGGTTAGTTGCACTAACCCAAAAAGTATTAATTAAAAACACTAGTTCTGCTAATGCTAAAGCAATACACCAACACAGTATTTAGGAAAAGCTAATGCTAAAGTGCTACATTAACAAAGTATTTAGCAGAAGCTAATCCTAAAGCGCTACACTGATGCAGAATTTAGCAGAAGCTAATGCTAAAGTGTAATCTCAACTTGTTTGTAAGCCTTTAACTTGACTATATGGCCGACATTAAGCTTTACTGGATCATCTACTTACAGATGTTTATGTCCTGCCCAAAGATGAGCGACGACATCAGGTTTCCCCAAACTGCAGATGACTGGAAGATGAAGAAGGAGATCCCAAAGTAGTGGTTGACCACATTAGCACCCTTCTTATTGTCCTTGGCAGCTTGCACATTCCCACTGATGGTCAGGTAGGTGCATTCAGCCGACCACATAGGGGAGGCGCCCAAACCCAGGATGAAGGAGGTTGGGATGAGGGTGTACCTGCAGATACACCTTAATTTATCCACATGTTGGAAATTGTGTCTTTTATTTTTCTGAAAAATCCTAAATTATGCTTTCACTTTGAATTCAGAAGTTTGAGTACACAATAAGAAAGCACCTAGCTTGGTCCACTGGTATGTATGCTACTGATTAAATGATGCAAGTCATCATAAGTGTGAATAATTAGCTAAGTACATTACTGTTATATATGCATGGCATATAACATAATTATTATTTTTGGTCATATTTAGCCCTTTCTGCAGTGGATTCCTGGTATTTGAAAGGATTAGGTGTCACAGCTGCACTGCAAATACTTGAGACTTCCTAAAAAATCTCTGATAACGGACTATTTTAATGATTCAAACACCAAATATTACTTAATATGCATTAATACTCAGTGGAAACTGTCTTAGCGCTAACATAGAAGCTAACATCTACAGGGATCGATCCAAGATATCAATAGTAGTTTGTTTTTCAAATCTACCTCAAAAACAATTTTGGATTTCACTTTAAAGAGGATGTGTGAAATGTTAAATAGATTTTTTTTAGCTTTATTTTATGTTTCAAGTCGTTAAATTGCAAAGTTACATTTATTTAAAGTCATGTTTGATAAATGAATCATTTTTATAACAGCTGAAGGCAACATAGTTACTTGATTATGCTATAAAATAGTTGGTAGCAGAGGATGGTCTTGTGTTGACACATGAGCGGAGACTGGACTGGGCCGTTCAGGCTTTGGGGACAGTATTCTGGTGCAGTGCCCACACAGGAAGGTAAGGACTCCTGTTCCTTAATATACACCATTGTACTGTTTCTCAGGTCTGTCTAAATTTCAGTTATCAGCTTTTGTTTGTATTGTTTCCAAGGATTGTCTAAATTTCAGCCATATTGTTTTTCCCACGTTTGTCTAAAATTCATATTGCTTTTATGTTTCTGTTCAAATTGCGTTTCACTGGCCTGTCTACATGTTTAACTGTTAATAGGAGTATAGACAAGAAAAAGTAGATTTAGGTGTGGAGAAATAAAGTAGTTTTTAGGTGTGAAGAAGTAAATAAAGTAGTTTTTAGGTCTAAAGAAATAGAGTAGTTTTTAGGTGTGAATAAATAAATAAAGTAGTTTTTAGGTGTGAAGAAATAAATAAGAGTAGTTTTTAGGTGTGAAGAAATGAATAAAGTAGTTTTTAGGTGTGAAAAAATGAATGAAGTTGTTTTTAGGTGTGAAGAAATAAAGTAGTTTTTAGTGTGAAGAAATAAATAAAGTAGTTTATAGGTGTGAAGAAATAAATAAAGTAGTCTTTAGGTGTGAAGAAATAAATAAAGTAGTAAATGTGTGAAGAAATAAAGTAGTATATAAGTGTGAAGAAATAAAGTAGTTTTTAGATGTGAAGAAATAATGTAGTTTTTAGGTGTGAAGAAATAAAGTAGTTTTTAGGTATGAAGAAATAAATAAAGTAATTTTTAGGTGTGAAAAAATGAATAAAGTCATTTTTCGGTGT
>CAEGAF010003269.1:0-56790 GCA_903067075.1 Micropoecilia bifurca
ATCTTTGTTAATTTTATATCTATATATATATATATATATATATATATATATATATATAATTTTTTTTTTTTTTACAGAATATGAACCAGGTGAAGCTGAAGCTTTTCCGGCATAATTACTTGGGCTTTCTTTATATTAAATGTATTTTTTTTATTTTGTACAGCTTTTGCTAAATTGCAGCTCTGAATCAGATTTTCTTCCACCAGATGGCTTTTTTTAGTCTATTAATGATCAATAATTGATTAATCACAATCAATCTGATTAATTGTTACAACTCTATTTGTAGTAAAATCCTAAATGTTTCCTCTCTGCCTCTCTTGCAGCTGCTGCATCGCCTTCAGTTCTGACCCAGAGTCCTGATGCTCCGGGTCCAGTGGGCGCTGCAGGAATCGGTTCTGAGGAAGGAAACTACCTATCAGAACGGCCTGCAGGAAACGACGGGGAGCCAGGGGAAGGAAGGGACGACGGGGTGAGGCCCGACCCAGTTACAGAGTTCAGCTGCGGCTCGGAGGAAAGCGAGCGGGGCGGAGCTTCTGCTGGAGGCGGAGCTTCAGAGCTGCACCAGTACGACGGCGTCACGGAGGAGGAAGAGGAGCGTCAGAACGGCCTGGACTGCTTCCTGAAGCCGAAAATCCCCGCCGTGTCGGTGCTGGACAGACTGACGGAGATCCACGGCTCGGAGACGCTCAGCTTCAGCTCCGCCCTGGCCGCGCAGGTGGCGGCGCGCTCACAGTCGCTCGGCAACAGGGAGGAGCTGACGTTTGGAGATGACGAGGAGGAGGAGGAGGAAGGAGGAGAAAACTTCAGAACCTCAGAGAAGGATTAGACATTAAGCAGAAGGTGTATTTATGTCTCAGTCCAGTCTTGGTCTTGTTGTGACCTGATGTTCCACCCGTCCGTCCGTCCGTCCGTCATTCTGTCACCTGCGACTCTGACAGCTGTGGAAACTCAGGAACAAGAAACACAAAACCAGAAAACCTCCCCGCGTCGCAGCGAGGCTCAAGTAGCTAAACATCCTCAGCTGCTACCACATCATTTCATATCTGCAGTCAGTTTTTATGTAGCTGGTTGTTACTTCACTGCTGAACTTTGTGTTTATTCACTAAGCAAACGTTTGTTGGATGAATTTGGCCAAAATTATGTATAATTGCAACTCTTCCTTTTCTTAAAGACTATTTTTATGCTTTTATAAGACTAAATCTGACCTCATATCATATAAAAGTTCCTTATATTTAGGAAAATCTTGACCACTTGTTGAGTGTATAGCACCTAATGTTTATTAAATATATTTATTTCTCTACTGTTTGGACATGTTTAAAAAAAACAGAAACACAGATAGATGGCAATATCTGTTTTTCATATCAAACTGATACAGTACATTAAAAAGTAACCAATATTGTCTGATATTGCCAATATATTGTTCATCTCATGGAGCAAATATTAAAGGAAAACAGAGCAAATGATTAGGAAAATAAAGGCTAATTTCCTTTTAACACACATGGAGCTCATGAGAAAAAGAACTGGAGACTCTGGAGGTTTTCAGTAAAACTGGTCCAGTTTGTTGGTGTGTAAACACAAACCGTTCTGCAGTGAAATCCAGAAACAATCACGAACTCAGCTGACTTCTCCTAAAGACACGAGGGAAGAAGAGGAGGAAGTCTTGTGCTTTTTTTTTTTACAATCAGCGTTCTATTTTGGTCCTGCCCCCCTTCTTTCCCCCCTTCAATTTTCCTACATGCCATTTGCTCTGGCGGGTCAAACAGAACGTTCAGTCACAGTGGCGTAAAGAGAAACTCCCCTTTCATCAGTGTGTGTGTTTACAGGGGGAAACGTTTGGGTTTGAAGTGGTTGACGTGAATGTAATTTACTGCGTTGCAGATTTGAAGTTAAAGACGTCTCTCTTTTTATTTTTTTCTGAGGGCGGCGTGTCTCTTTAAGAGAAAGCACCTGATGGTGACGGCGTCGGTCCTTGTCTCCACCTTGTCACCATGTTTGCCTTTTCCTGGCCCTTCCTGCATTTTTTCACTCTGAAATAAAACGCCACTCTGGAAGTGTTGAATGAAGCGTGTTGTCGTCTGTCACTGTTTGGGTTTACAAGCTGGTTCTGTGGGTCATTTGATCTGGTTTTCTGGATTTTGCGCCCTGACTAGTTCACACCAAAACTGAATTAGTTTTTTAATGAGCTTCACTTATTTGTTTTGCTACATTTCAGGGTTTTTAGACGTCATTTCTCAGGTTAACAGAGAGAAAACTATAATCACATCTTCATTTACATAGTTATTTACCATTTTAACATATAAACATTATTTTTATTATATTTAGCTTATTTCTTAAGTGAAAATAGTTTTAAACTTATATTTATATTGTAGTTGAAACATTCAGCTGAACAAAATATTTGAGAAATGAACGATCCATCTTTTTATCAGTTTATAATAAATAAATGTCTGACTAACCAGTATCCATAAACACTTCTAGAAGCATTAGCTGTCTATTTAATGAATACATTATTTGTAATATGTTGAAATTTACAATCCGTTGAGTCTTAATTGATTTTAATGTTTTATCATTTTGGTCCCTGGAACAGCTTTGCCATCTAGTGGGGTTTTCTATACCTGCTGGTCTCACTGGTAAAAACTTTTATCAGTAATGGAAATATTTTATACATGCATATATTACAGCAGACAGGTACTAAAATATATATGTAATAAAAAATGTACAAACATGCAATGAGAATTGTGATATCTTCAGTTAATTTATAAAAAATAGTATTTTTATATTGTATTGTATAATGTAAGCTACATATGCTGCCTATTACTGTTTAGTTTTAATATATTAATTTTATAGCATCATATGCAGTAACAGTTAATACATTTTATCCCGTATTTGTTTAATTTGGTGAAAATATTTCAATTATATAAATATATTGTATAATCTACTGCCGTCTTTTTTCTTGCATAGCACAAATTGGTTTATTATTATTATTATTATTATTATCATTATTATTATTATTATTATTATTATTATTATTATTATTATTATTATTATTATTATTAATAAACATGTTTAATGCATGCTTTATCTAAAGATATTCAATCTTTGGCCTTCGCTGAGTCGGCAAGTTTTTACCTTGTGAGGCGTTTTAAGCTTAAATCTGGCTCGGATATTATACCTACTACGCTCAAAGCTGTAAATAGATTTCAGTTAATAAATATTCAGCTGATTAACCATATTAACCTTTTGAAGGCGATGTTTAAGTCGATGAAACATAAACATACATGGAAATAATATAAGTAATAATACAGGAAATAATATAAATCAATCAATATAAAACTGCAACGCAGCGACGACTGCGGTTTTTAAAGTAACGAGTGTCCGTGAAGGCAGCACCAGTTCCCTCCTGCTTCCTTTTCCAGCAGTGCCTGCGATCATGGCGGACGTTGTGGCGGAGCAGACAGGGATCCAGAAGCCTGTCCACGAAAGGGAGCAGAACGGGGAGGCCGAGATCCGGGAAGAGGCCGACCCAGTGGACGAGGCAGCAAAGAAGAAGAAGAAGAAGAAGAAAAAGAGCAAATCTGCAACGACAGGTAAGGGTTTTCTGTGGCTGCTGTTGTGCTAACACGCTGACGAAGCTAACATTAGCTTAGTTAAAGCTGCGTCAAACTAGCCAAGGTTAGCCGCGTTGGAGTCGGAAATGTTTAAATGTAGCCCTAAAATATACTTGACATAAATGCACATACACTTATATCGCCTGCTCTAACTTGTATGCTTGTTTTGGAGGGATTGTCATGAAGTTTTGAGTTATTTCGGATCGTTAAACTTTCTACGTTAATTACAGCTGCGAAACGCTAAGCAATCTGTCAGAAAGTAGATTATGTGTTGCTTTAAAAACTGGTCAACTAAAATATATCGATCAATAAAAACGATTCAACTTGTGCTGCATTATTCCACCCACTTAAAAGTACTGGTTATGATATCTGAAGTGGGTGCAACGCTTCCAAATTGGATGAATTCAGTGTTATTGTTTTTAAATGTAACAAACCAAAATGAGAACATTTCAGTTTCCCCAAGTATGTTTTCAAGAAATTTATTCAATGTACAATTCTATTTTTATAGTCTTGTTTTTAAAGCATATTCTCGTGTTCTTAGGTTTTATTGACAAAAAAAGGTTCAATAAAGCCAAACCGGAAATTTTAGCTAATCCACCGTCACATAGAATAACCTGTTTTAGGATTAACTAGTCGAGTGATTTACATTTTTGAACTATTTGTGTTACTTTGAAAGGTTGAACTAGCCCTTTAATTGAGTTTTTAGTGGCTAAAACTTTCCTTCAAAAATAAGTGGATCTCTTTACTTCCGGTAAGTTAAAGTCAGCGTTGTGCGTTTGACAATAAAATCTTTCAACTTTTAAAGAAAAACAAGTAAAACTAAATTTAGCTTGCGTAAGCTTAAACCCATATACAGCTACTGGCATTTATTTTTGAAAGGGAAACCGGAAACACTGCAGCTAACAGGCGGAACTCGACGCTTCCCGTCTTGTAGCCATGCGGGTTTTACAGCAGAGTATATTGGACTTTGTCAGGCCTCAGAAAACGTCTCAGAACAAGAAAGAAACGTCTTTAAGTATAAATTACATAAAATGAATGTTTCTGAATATTTGTAAAACTCCTCCCTGTTATCTGACCCACCTTTTGGCTGCTGCGTTGAAACTGCCAAGTTCTCCTGTTTCGTAATTCTCTTTTTAATGTAGTTGTTATGTAAGAAAACAGGAGAATATGTAATCAGCAAATTAAATGATAAATTACTCAGATTGTCTCAACCGCTCTAAAACCAAGCTTTGCAATATATCTCACTTTTGTTTATTATAAAAAATTAAAAGCCAATTCTAATGATTACAACTTAAATTTTGCACATAGAATAATAATTATTTTTGTTGAATAAAGTGATTGTGTGGGCAAAATATCGTACATATTTTCTGCCTTCAAATAAACTTTAATAACTTGATTTGTATTTTATTTATTTAAAAGTTGTAGTCCATATCACCTAAATGTGGACTTTGTTTGTTTGTTGCTTATTTTACAAAAATGCAGTGATGTAGTTTATAGTTTTAACATTTTAATTTAACGGTACACAGAAATAATTATTTTATGTTTTCTAACCGTAAAGAAAACAAAACAAGTCTTTTTGTGCAAATTATGGAATTTAATACCTTCCTTAACAGATAAAAATGTCAATTATAAACTAAAATATAAGTACAGTAAATACTGTAGTAACTGAATCATCTCTACCGGTTTTCCTGCTGCAGCTGTGGAACCCGAGGCGGACGGAGTGGCGGACGTGACGAAACATCTGGAGAAGCAGGCGATCGAGGAGAAGGACGAAGAAGGCGAGGAGGGTAAATATGCAAACAAATCAGCAGTTTGTTATTTGGTTACTTTAACGTCTCAACATGTCGGTTTAACGGCTGTTTGTTTGTTCAGATGGAGACGACGGCGAAAACGCGGCAGGGAAAAAGAAGAAGAAGAAAAAGAAGAAGAAAGGATGTAAGAACAATTTTTTCTGTTTTAATTCTGTCGGACAAAGTAATGCATTGTTTCTTATTTATTTGTTCATTTTTTGGTACATTTTTCAGCCAAAGCTCAAACAGATCCTCCGTCGGTTCCCATCTGTGAGTTGTACCCAAACGGCGCGTTTCCCATCGGACAGGAGTGTGAATATCCCGTCTGTCAGGACAGGTGAGTGTTTTGCCGTCTCTTTATCCTCACTGTGTTCGTTGCCGGCGCTAACCCGTGTTGTGGTTTCCCAGTCGGAGTGCGACGTGGCGTATGACCTCGGAGGAGAGGAGGGTGATGGACAAAGCCAACGAGGAAGTGTGGAACGACTTCCGGCAGGCGGCCGAGGCCCACAGACAAGTCAGGAAACACGTCCGCAGCTTCCTGAAACCCGGACTCACCATGATAGAGATCTGGTGAGGCGGCTCAGACACACGTGTTTGATAAAACATTTATTTTCTACATTCCTGCACTACTTTATTTTATGATTATTAGAATGTATTTCTCCAGAAAAGTTTCTCTGATTTTACTTCTTTTTATTGGTTGAACATTGTTCTTTTATTCTATGAACTACTGACATTTCTTTGACATTACAAGCAATAATTTAGTATTTATTAGCAGAAAATGATAAATGGTCAAAATAACAAAAAAGATGCAGAGCTTTCAGACCTCAAACAACACAAAGAAAACAAGTTAATACTCATTTTAAACATTAAAAATGTTTTAACTCAGGAAGAGTTCAGAAATCAGTATTTGGTGGAATATTCAGGAGGTTTTCAGTGCACTGGGCTCTGCTGGACTCTGGCCTTTTAATTTTGAGATGATCCAGAACTAATTCCCATTTTTAAAAGCATGGGATTCTCTTTCAGACAGTTTCTCAGTCTTTCTATTACAATAACTTCAGAAATTTAAGTTTTTTCACAACTGGACTGAAGAGTCATCACATCCTACACATTATTTTTATATTAAAGTTGAAAAGTCTGAACTAAGAAGTGTATTGGTGTGAAAAAAAATCCAGATTTTCCAAAAATTAAGTCTTCAAAAGTTAATAAATAAATTGATTTATCGCTCAGCTCTATTTGTAGCGTTTAGCCTCTTTTGTTTGGACGTTTTCCTTCCTGGTTTGAATGTTTTGCTCCTGCGCCCAGCGAGCGTCTGGAGAGTTGCTCCCGTAAGCTGATAAAGGAGAACGGTCTGACCGCCGGGCTGGCCTTCCCCACCGGCTGCTCCCTCAACCACTGTGCTGCCCACTACACCCCCAACGCGGGAGACGCCACCGTCCTGCAGTACGACGACGTCTGCAAGATCGACTTCGGGACCCACATCCACGGTGAAACGCGGCTTCAGCTTCGCGCTGCGACAACAGCTCAAACATCCGATCCGTACATTTCAACGCCGCTTCCCCTCACTTCCTGTGTTTCAGGGAGAATCATCGACTGTGCCTTCACCGTCACGTTTAACCCCAGGTACGACAAGCTGCTGGAGGCCGTGCAGGACGCCACCAACACTGGAATCAAAGTAGGACCCGAACACGTCGGCCATGTTTGATGTGTTTGGAAGCCGCAGCTGACGCGCTGCTGCTGTCGGTCTGTTGCAGAACGCCGGCATCGATGTGCGTCTGTGTGACGTCGGCGAGGCGATTCAGGAGGTGATGGAGTCCTACGAGGTGGAGCTCGACGGGAAAACGTACCAAGGTGTTTATTTGACCTGGTTTTGGATTAGCAAGGTTGCTAAACTTGCTACCAGCAGAATAAAGCTAGCAGTGTTGTTGTGTTATTTTTATTGCTACCAAGACTATATTATTGAAATGTTATGACTTTATTCTTGTAAGGAAAGTTTTAGCTTGACCTTAATGTGTCCTAAAATCAAAGTCCAAATAAATAAAACACTTGCCAAGCAAGATGGCGGCCATCACTGATGGACAAGGAGTTTATTGGTGGGAATAAAAATACAGATTTTCCAAAAATTTAAATCTTCAAAAACTGTATTAGGCATAATATCAGAATAAAATTGATTTTGTCACGCCGCTCTAGGTCCAAGATATGCTTCCTTAAAGCTAATAAATGTTTATTAAATGTAACAAACATGCTGCACAGCAACAAAGGATAAAACAGACGTAAAGTTGTAGAAAATCATCTGTTTTATCTGACATAAAAACAGTGAAAGGCTTTTGTGTTCTTATTGATTTTATTTATCTTCTCAGTGAAGCCAATCAGAAACCTGAACGGTCACTCCATCGGCCAGTACAGGATACATGCTGGGAAGACGGTTCCCATCGTTAAGGGAGGCGAAGCCACCAGGATGGAGGTGGGCGGAGTTCACTGGTTTTAATGGTGGAACTGGGCCGTCGGTCTGTGCTGAGTGTGTTTCCTGTGTTTAGGAGGGAGAGGTTTACGCCATCGAGACGTTCGGCAGCACGGGGAAAGGCGTCGTCCACGACGACATGGAGTGCTCCCACTACATGAAGAACTTTGACGTCGGCCATGTTCCCATCAGGTGAGGCTGCGTTCGCCTCGCCGCTCATTTTAGACACGATTCTGATCATATTTCACTTTATTTTTGTTGACTGAAGGCAGAAAATAAGAAGTTTATTTATTTTTAAATGGAAACTTGTATTTTTATTAGGGCTGTAGTGATACAATAATCTTACGATACGATACACAATATTCTGCCCACAATACGATATATATTGCGACGTTCAGCAAACGATGCAATTCAATGCACTTTTGCGATTTTCTGTAAGATTTTAGAGGGACAGAGTGATTTTGGTGACATTTTGTGACTTATAAAGTTGGATTTAATTAATTTAACTGAAAACTGATTAAAAGCACCAACTACACAATACCTGCTCTGGTTGGACACAGACGTAAAGTCGACAGCTGGACAAAATGAATCAAAGAAGTGGTGAGAAAACATGTTTTTTTTTAATTGAAACAGTCCAAATTGTAGCTGACATGCATTTGTAAAGTAAATAAAGTGAACCAAGTACCTGGTCTGAATAGTTTGATACCTTTTAAACCTGAACATCTGAAGGAATCACTCTAAGCCTGATGACCTGGTGCGAAGCAACCTGTGAGTGAACAAGGTGACAGTTGGATGTTATGATACTTGCAGATGAATATCTATTTTTTTCTAGGAAAGAAAATATCGATATATATCATGATATTGATATTATACAGCCCTAATTTTTAAACAGTTTTGGATTAATTACTTCTCTTCTTTCAGCAGATTTTCTTATTTTTAGTTTGTCCAATTACTAAATCAGTTGATTATTTCAATAATTATGATCACGATTCACATAAAATGTCAACAAACGTTTAAAGCTGTTGTGACAAAATGTGGGAAACATTTGGATTTGGTAAACTTCAGCTGAATTATAGTGTGAAAGTTTGAGTTAAATCCAGCCGCTCTTCTTTTCCCTCCAGGCTGCCGCGAGCGAAGCACCTGCTGAACGTGATCAACGAGAACTTCGGCACGCTGGCGTTCTGCCGCCGCTGGCTGGACCGCCTGGGCGAGAGCAAGTACCTGATGGCGCTGAAGAACCTGTGCGACCTGGGCATCGTGGACCCCTACCCGCCGCTCTGCGACACCAAGGGCTGCTACACGGCTCAGTTTGAGCACACCATCCTGCTCCGGCCCACCTGCAAGGAGGTGGTGAGCCGAGGAGACGACTACTGACCCCCGACCCGACCGCTCCACCCAGCGCCCCCTCACCGCTCCTCCAGACACTGATTGAGAAACAGCAGAACAGAGCCGTTTTATTCAGAAGAGTCATTAAAATTAGGAGAAATGTTGTTGCGGCCTGGCTGCAGTGGCTCCTCACGGCTTCCAGGGAGAGATGAAACCCAACAGCAAACTTTGGACCTGGTTTAGAAACGTGTTACAGCTGCCAAGCGAACTCGGTGCGACCCCCAGTATTCAGAGAAGCGCAAGAGACTTTAGTTCTATAATCAACGAAGATACAGATGGTTTTAGGAAGTATTCAGCTCAGTGCATGATGGGAAATCACTGCATACAGACTTTACTGCACATTTAAGCGCGGGTTGCCGTAGTAATAGACACCATCTTCATTCAGACGCCAAATCCCTGCAGCTTCTGTCACTCCAGGAGGGAAACCTGCACTCTGACCCTCCAGTCTCTGTAAAATATGGTAGAAAAGCGGCTGGAGAGACTGTGTTCTCCCAGATAAGATGCTTCATTTGGAAACTCTCCTTGGAAATGTTTTTGTAAGAAAAAAAAAAGATTGATTAAAATAATTTTTGCTCATTGCTTGTTGTCTGTAATGTTTGTTTAAAAGAAAGATATTTGATACATTCTAAAAACTTTAATATTTAGGCCTATTCTCACTACTCTGTTAAATAAACATTTTATTGAACACTTGATAATTTGTAGCAAAGGACGCATCTGCAGGTAAAAAATACTGCAAGCATCAACGGGTTAATTACATAGCAAAATTTTCTGTTTTGTTTTTTTCTTTTATTGAATTTGACCCAGGTGTAGCTAAAACCGTCACATATTTCTAGGTGAATCATTTACATACAAAGATTTTTTTTTTTAAATTTTTACCTTAAACTCAGAATCTGCATACATATTTTGAAAGTTTTGGATTAGTTACTGCTCTGAATATGTTCAAATTTCCTTTCCGAGTGTAAACTCCAGTAAACGATTAATTGATTACTAAATTAGTTAACGATTATAATCTGGTAAATGATTTCAGCTTTATATTTCTGTTAAATTATAATACAACGTATAAATGGATCTCAATCAGTATTTAAATGTTAGAATAAGTTAAAAACGTAAATCAGTCGTCCGTAGTTTTTACCTCGGCAAAGGGTTTCCTAACATGTTAATCACAAATCCTAAATTTTGTTTTAGCGGGACTATTTGATCTATTTTTTTTCTGGCGGGAACGCGCAGACATCTTGATTGCAGCGGATGAATATACCGCTAGCTGCTGCTAATCTATTACTAGCTAGTTAACTTTTTCATGTCGATCATAAGTAGAAGTTTCTCGCCAGTTGGCTCACTTCTGTTTTTTTAAAAATACACAAAGCCGCTGACAAGAAATCCCAAAATGTCAGTTTTTGTTAGCATGATCTCAACCTTCACTGTATTTGTATTTTTCGATCTAAAATGTTATTCAAGGTGGCATTAGAAAGTTCAAAATTTTTCTTAAATTTGACTTGCTCTAACCTGTTTGTAAGCTTCTTTAATTAAGTAATAATCAAATATTGACTTTATTTAAAGTGGTCAGATACCATCTTTTAAAAAAGACAAAAACTCCCCATCTTTGTAGAAAAATGAAAAAATAATCTCGTTTATTGAGGTAATTTTTTCTGGAAATAAAAATTGAGGTAACAATTTGCATAGCATAACTCCCATAAAATTTACACACACGCACAAACACAAACACACCGTGAAGTAATAACCAAAATGCCAAAAACCAACCATTCAACAGTGAACAGAAAACAAAGTGTGCTGTGATTATTCTCTAATGAACAGATTCATACAGTAAAATCTTTATAAAAACAGATGCTGGTGTCGAACAAGGGATCGTATAAATATTTAACATTTGATGGTCAAGTTTGTATAAAAATACATTCATAGACTAAATGCTGGTTTGTATGGATGGCAGTGCTGCTGAACTAATAAGAACTATAAAAATACTTTGAGACAAAAGGGCACTTTGTCTATTTTTGTCTGGTCGGGGATGTTTCTCTTAAAGCAGTTACATTCTGGAGCAGAAAGGTGGCAGCACAATGCTCAAGGAAAGTTTCCACCATCTTGAATATTTATTCAAACCCAAACTTCCTGTCCTGTACGTTTACACATTTTTTTTGAAACACCCGTCATTTGTGTACAAAAACAAATTAGAAACTGTAGAAACTAGTGCATTTCTGGCAGGAAAATGACCCAAATGCCATCTTGAGTGACTGACATGTTAACCTACATCCACTTCAACAATCTAAAGTGACTGAGAAACATTTCAGCTGATAAACAGACAAACATTTACAATCAACAAGCGGGCAGATGAGAACTCTCCCTGCCGGCTGCTACAGAGACAAACCTTGGCTGATACTCTCTTCTTAATAAAATACAAATTTACATAAATCACATCAGCATTTTCTTTTAAAATACCTACATATATAAACACCATTTACAACAAGTTCACAAAGCAGAACCAGGTATTTACAAAAGGAGTCCTTCCTCTTATTTTTCCTGACGTAGAAAAATAGACACAAAAAAAACCATGATCCCAGGTTTTAGAAGAAATACTGGAAAAGAGCGGCAGGTTGGGCCGGGATACAGTGGAGGTCAAAGTTCAGGAGAGAGGTCCTGATTCTATAGTGGCCGGTCTTTGTCCTGAGTTACTCGCTGTGTGTAGAAGAGGATGTAGGCCTGAGCCCGACAAACCTCGTCCACTGAGCACACATTCAGCTTAGAGTCATTACAGTGAACCCAGAAGCCTGGAAAAGAGAAGATCAACTTTTTCAATCAAAACAATGCAATTACTTTACTTTTTATACAATAAAACAGTTTAAACAGTTATTTCTTGATCAGTCAAGTTCAGAATAAAGAGAGACATTTAATCAAGTGGGTTAAATAAAATCCAAAAACAAGGAAAAACCTGCCACAAGAATATAGGCAACATCTGAAGTTTGATAAAAATGCGCATGTTATAATATGCCTGCTGTTTAATCTACACATTCCCCTCTTACCTTAAAACCTTGATAGGGTTTTATCTTTGAGGTCTGCATTCTTAGGTGGGTTGACGTTTTTAGTGATTTAAAACAAAATTAAAAATTTAAACATGTTCTTTTAAATGAAAATTTTCCAGGCACTTGGCAGACATACAGCAACAGAGAACACCAAGTACTGTAGGTTAATCATTGATCGTTAATCTATCTGTGTTCAGAGACTGAGTCACGGAGCTGGAGTACAGCATGAAATTACATTTTTGATTAAACTCAACAGTGAGGAGATACTTTATTGCTAGCATAATAAAAGAAAAGGGGTTTTATTTGCAGAAAAAATGGGATGATTCACTTTACTTGGGAAATGTGTCTCAACAAAGCTATATATATTATATATTTTACAACATTGCAGTGTCACAGAAAGGTTAGATATGTTCTCATGTCTGCCACTCCCTGGAATGTTTTATGGCTAAGACCAGTTTTATTAGCCATTGAGATGCACTCAAATGTTCCTCCAATTTGATGCCCCTATTCATCACTGATTATTAGCTTGGAATATTTGCCTCCTCCTGTTAGCTCTTCAGGCCGGTTCCATTCAGTTTTTCTCGTCTACAGTATTAGCATCTTCTCAATCCTGACATTACAACACATCCATTGATTCCTTTCATGAAGCATCACTGGGATATAGATAAAATATAAATAGAAAGCTGGTCTGTGTCAACACTGATCCATATCAGATGTCAGATGTACCACAGCAGATGTTCTTCCAGTCATGATCCATTTCCTATGTAAATATGTTTGAATGCAAAAAAAACTGATAAGAGTTCTACTTTTTGGCTCAGAGAATTCAAATTACAATAAATTTTCAATAAATGGTTACTTTGATTAGCAGTAACCATTTATTGAAACCAACAAATGGTTTCAATAAACCATTTATTCTGGTTTGGCCGCCATCCAGCAGAGGGCGCCGATGGTCATCCTTAAGCGGAGGCGTTGATGCAGAAACAAAGATGGCGGCCATACCAGAGCGTTAATAAGAGAAATGGTCCCAACAGAGTCAGGTGCGGCATGTAAAACGCACTTTATGCGGTTCTGTTTGAAATATAAACAGCCCCGAAGTTATTTTGAAATATAAATACTCGACAAGTTTCTTAAATTTCACCTTAATGGCGCTCATTTAGCCGAGCTACATGACGGAGCAGACTACTTTTCAACAGAAAATAATGATTTGCTACGAAGGTGAGGACGTGAAGAAAGAACAGCGAAGGAGATGACGCCGAAAAATTAAGAAAAAACCCTGATTTTGAGGCTTGTCGTGAGTTAATGTACTTAACGCAGCGGGGTTTTGGATTCATTCGAGTAATACAAACGATTCTTATGTATGATTATCTGTTCGTATTTAACTTTTCACCTTTTATTTTTTTAATCGGCTGTAACACCTGCTTTGTTTTAACAAGGTGTCTGAGTTTGATCATCTAAGAAAATTCAATGAGTATTTAATACAGATAATACAAAATAATGTTAAAATTTAATGTTTTTTAAGTCAGCATATTAAGAAAAATTAGACTTTCGTGTTACTGCGACAGGAAAAAATTCAGGTTTTTAGTAACATGACCGCTTATCAATTCATTGTTAATCGAGCTATAAGTGTAACTAACTTTAGATTAACTCATTAATCAATATTTATGGCTGACTAAAAAATTGAAGATCTACCTCACCATATTTTTACTAAAATAAAGGTAAAAAGTAGTCATCCATTAAATTATCAGAGTCACCAGATGGACTAAAATTATAAAATTATGCACAAATTCTGGAATATTTAAACCTAAAATGAAAACATTAATACAAATAGCATAATTCTAAAAAATAAAATAAAGGAGAAGCACTTTTTAAGTTGCTTTTTCAATATGAAACTTATGTAACTCGCACCTATAGTAGGTTATGTTAAAACAGAATACAGTACTTCCAGTAGTAATGCATAGTGTTTACCATACATTCATTTGATCATCAAATGACACAAGAGGCTCAACGGCAGATAAAAATAACATCAGAAAAACAAAACAAGTCTCGCTTTAACATAAACTAGGTTTCCATCTGATGCATTTCTCGTTAAAGTTCTGGATTAACTTAAAACATATTTTTAAACATAAATGTACTGAATTACAAATTGATTTGATAACTGCACCAGTACAGCTCATTTAAATACACCAATGGCTTCAAAGGTTTGGCCAAACATGTAACAACAACCATTTTAATTTGCTCATTCAGTACAATTAGGAGTATAACAGTAAATAATCAACAAACTGAAAAAAGCAATAAGTTGACTACCTTGGTCAAACATGTCAAAATAAACTTTCTTTCAAATGGTGCAGAAAGAGAAAATAGAAAACAAAGCATAGAATTAGACTGAATAGATGTGCCCTTATCGATAAAAGATATAGATTTATTTTTTATCATGACCGATACAGATATTGATATCGGATTGGTGCATTTCCTAACTAAATTGTATTTTTTTTCCCCATTCGATTAACTTGAGTTTTTTCCCCTCACCTCCTTCTGTGTTGTAGCAGTAGGCAGTGTAGTGGCCCGATCCAAATCCCTTCCCATGATGCATCACGACAGCAGAGAGCTCGTAGAGGAAGTGCCTGGGGCGCGGCGACACCGTGGCGCTGGGGCTGCTGGGATTGGAGCAGTAGGGCTCCATGTTGAGGAGCTGGTCGAAGCTGACATGGACTCCAATCTTCTCCCGGTGGTTCCGCCCGGACCACCTGACCGTCAGACACAGTGAGTGGACCGGCTGAAACCTGCTGCTGTTTTACCAAAGCTGTGTGGCTAATTAGCATGCTAACGTGAAGCGTGACCTCACCTGAAACGTTTAAGGTGGAGCCTGAGGACCTGAGGCAGTTTATAGACCATCAGCTGTTTCTTTGCTTCGGTCAAGATGACGGTTTTGGAGAATGTGCGTCGTCGCGCTGCTGCAGGAGGAAGGTAAAATATAAACTTCTATTACACTAAATGTTTTTAATAGAAAGAATTTAGTTTAAAAACAGGTTAGGATAGGTCTATACGAAACATCGTTTTTAGAAAATGAAATTTTAGTCCAGTCAGTTCTGCCTTTTTTGAGCTTCTTCCAGAATGGGCAGTTTCAGGGCCTCTGTCACTTTAACTCCTGATAAGCTGCTGCTGGCCACGCCCCCAAACTCAATCTTTACAGTGAAAATGGCTGCAAACAGATATGCAATTATTGAAACGGCTGAAACAATAAATCAGATTAATCGATTATTAGTCTACTAGTTTAGTAATCAATTATTTGGAGCAGCATGTAGTTTGTGAGCATTGGGCAGTTAGTCTTTTACAGCAGCCACTGTAGATAACATACAGCGGTAAAACCAGCTGACCAAACATGCCAGAGCAAACTGGGGTTGCTGGGCAACATGATTTATTAAATGACATTCTGAAATCTTTTAAAAAGGGCTAATTTTCCAGACATCAAAACCATGAACTTATTGCCAAAAAACCAGCTGAGGTTTTTTTAAGCACTTGGGTTGTTTTCAGAAGCAGCAGAGACCCAAATGGAAGTTAAAAAAAAAACCGTACAAAATATGAATTTTGCACAACAGGTCCTCGTTAAATAAAATAAAATATCAGGTGCAACTGTTTTAAAACCGAGGCGGCTCACAGTGTTGCACTCACTCACCGTTGCACTGGTCGCAGGCGTAGATGTTTCCCTCCAGCGCTTCCGTTTCTGTAAACTTGGCCAGCATCTCGGTCAGGTGGCAGGGAGCCTGCGCCGCCGACTCCCTGCTGTTGCTATGGTAACGCTCGGGGAACTCCAGAGACAAATCCCAGAAAGGCTCCACAGTGTTGGAGCGATGGCTGCAGGCCAGGCACGTCACCTGCACAGACGAGTCGGGATGAGTGGAGCTTCCTTCTTTGTCATGCAGTCTGAGTCGGGGTTATGGTGAGCAGTCGGAGTAGAGAGTAGCTGAAGACACTCGGCCTTCTGTCCAGCTAGAGCAGGTGTCTCAGTGAGTGCACAGACTACAAGGAAGCATTACTCCTTTCACATCCTATGCAGAGCCCTGCAAAAGTATTTATTAGGGATGCGCCGATCAGGTTCTTTACCGATCCACCCATGACGGCCGATCACATGGATTGGCTGTTAATTTTTCGCTTTAGGCATAAATGCTACTATGTGATCTGGCAAAATGGAAAAATAATCTGGCAATATATTCACCTAATTTAGACAAAAAACATGCAAAGTACTTGCAGGCACAACACAGCAGCTATTCAGTCAAAAGGACAACTGAAAAACGTGAAACCAAGTAAAAAATATTTAATAGTAAGGCTCTCAGTGCCATAAATTATATATGAGTCAAATAAATCTCAACACTGCATATATCAAATAATGTCAACAAAGAAAGAAAACATTCATTCCAACTCAAATGCAGGTTGCAGCAACATAAACAATCCTGAGTTACTGAATTAAAACTTCCTGAGAGGATGGCCAGCTGATTAATGCTGGTTCTGATTGGCTAGCTGATTAATGCTGGTTCTGATTGGCCAGCTGATTAATGCTGGTTCTGATTGGCCAGCTGATTAGTGCTGGTTCTGATTGGATGTTTCTGACTGAGCTGAGTAATTCTGCAGAACCGGGAAGAGACAGAGAATGATTTTATTTTTTTTCCAAGAGATTATCTGGCTTAGTGAAAGTTGTAATCATGTAAAAATAATTAATTGAAGTTCCAGCTGCAGCTTTAAGCAGATGTTTGGTGTGAGAGTTCACTGTCTGGTGGAGGTTGAGCTACGTCAGTGAAATATTAACACCAGTAGCAGCGATTCAAAGTGAGAGCAGAACAGTCTTACACCCCAGCTTGTTGACTTAAATCATTTTTGGGGTTACTTGTTTAGCTTTCTGACCGTGATGCTAATCCGGGTGAGTGTTGACGGTTGCTTTACCTGCTGTCTAATCGCTCTGGATGACTTTTTTTTTTTCTTACATTGAGCATCGATGTAGCCAAAATCTCTCAAGTGCTTCTTTTTTAAATTGCGTATTGGATTCATTGTGTTGACGCATTTTGACGTGCTTCACCCCAAGGTGTTTTTCCGCGACACTAAACTAAAAAAAAATCCGATCTGTGTTGCTCAGACTGTCATAAAACGATCAGACAGATGTCGCTTTACGGCAAAGAAAATTGGATTTGGATCACTTCAGGCTGCAATGTGAACGCAGCCTGAAGTTTAGAAGTGACTAAATGCATCTGTGTAGCTTAGAGCACAAGTTGGACGACAGGAGTAAAGGGGTGTGTGTGTGTGTGTGTGTGTGTGTGTGTGTGTGTGTGTGTGTGTGTGTGTGTGTGTGTCGTACCTGGCTGAGCAGCTGTCCGTGGAAGATGGTATTGACGACGCTCAGAACCTGCTTGATGAGGCGTTTCTGTGGAGCTCCGGCTGTGTTGCTGTGCTTCCCGCTGCTCTCCAGCTCCTGCTGCACCTTGTCCAGCAGTTCGCACAGGAACTCTTGCGCGTCCTGCTGGGCGTAGCCCCTGAACGCGGGGATCAGCTGCCACACCGAGTGCAGCATGGCAAAAGGCGAGACCAGCGCCCACTTGCCGGACCACATGACCTGGAACAGGGTGTGCAGCTCGTGGCAGAGGGAGATGTGCTTGGAGCTGGGCTCTTTGGGTTGGATCAGCTCCATGCTGCGGCTGCGCGACGCCCCGCCGCTCAGCCCCGACGTCGACTGGAGCCCCTTTCTCTGAGACGGGGGGAACTGGGTGGTGGTTTTCACCGTCAGCTGGCCGTGGACGGCAGACGCCAGCAGCTCCAGCGCCTGGGTCAGGTCCAAGCGCAGAAAGCACTCCCTGAAAACGTGCAGATGGCTTAAAACCTGCAGGATGGAGTTCATGTAGCAGGTGTTCCCCAGATTCCTCAGGCCCGTCACGCCGGGGGTGACGGTGGGACGCCATTTGAAAGGAGAGCCTTCCTGCTTGCTGCTCTGCCGGCGGCGGACCGGCGTCTGGGAGCCGCGGGTCGAGGATGGCATAGTTCTGGGCTTAGATTTGGGGTCAGAGGAACGTCTCTGGGATTTGGGGCAAAGCGGGGACGTTTTTGTCCCGCCGGTTTTCTTAGGCGCCGCAGCAGAAGGGCTTTGAGTCCGTGACCTGCGAGATCGAGACGAAGCCGTTTGACTTTTTCTCTTCTTGCGACTTTTCTGAACAGTCGGCGCGATGGTCGCATCCACGACTCTCTGGCTCTTTCGGCGCAGACGCCGGCTCTTTCTGATCGGACCGTTATCCAGTATCTCCTGCAGCTGCCGCTTCAGAGCTCGCCGCCTCTGCCTGGCCTCCCGTTTCTGCTCCTCCTCTTCCTCCCTCCTCCTCTCCTCCTCCTCCCTCCTCTTCCCACAATCGGTCAAACCAAACCAGAGGCGGAAGATGCGTCCGATGAGGGCCTGGCGCCGATGCCAGAGGGCGGTAAACATTCGGTCCTCGTCTCTCAGCCGCAGCTCGCTGGCGCCGCATGGTATGAGCGCGTCCGACCCGAAGCTAGCCGAGCGCAGGGTTCGTCCGCTGCGCGTTGTGACCTCATAGCGCTGGCTCTGGATGGCGCTGAGGGTGCTGCGGAGTAGCTTCAGATCCCCAGTGGCGTTATCGTTCAGCACATAGTCGTCGCACAAGTAGCAAAACACGTACAGCTCGTTGACCTCCATCGCCAGCGGGTGGCGCTGCTGCTGGAAGTGCTGGAGCGCATGCTCCTCGATGTAGCGGCCGCACGCCACATGCGCGCAGCCCAGGCAGGCCCAAATGGACTCTGTGGTGTTGCAGTCCACGCAGTGCCACTTCTGGGGGTTGAGGATGGAGTGGTCAGGGGCCAGGCGCAGCCGCCCCACGTGTTTACACCTGTCCATCACGCAGGCCGGCCGGGCGCACCGCCTGCGACAGTCGACGCCTGACTGCGGGTTCGCGTGCGAGGCAGAGAGCGAGTGTGTCGCTTTCAAACTGGCCTCATATTACCATGGTGACCACAGTGAGCGGAGAAATGGGAACATCCCAGGACATGGTTGTGGTTTCTGGAAGAGAAAAAAGCTGCATTCAATCTGTCCTGAAGGTTTTATCAACCCGAAATAAAATGAAGCACAGTAAACTAACAACTTCTAACATTACTTTTTAAAAATAAACCAACTTTTCAGTAAATAAGAGTTTACTTTGTGCTTTCAAACAGTTTAGAAAAACAAAATTCTACTATAGAGCCATTTAACAAACCATAGAGCTGAAATTATTAATCTGAATAATTGATTATTGAAGTAACTGTCAGCTAATTTTGTAATCCATTAATCATTTTATATGTTTACAGTCTCAAACTGTCCTTTACTGAAAGAACAAAACATTCAGAGAAGTAATTAAGTCAAAAGTTTATAAAAAATATAAACATTTCCTACTTGAGATTAAAAAAAAAATCCCTTTGTCTTCAAATGGGTTGTACCTAAAACTTAAGTTGCAGTTTTAGCTTTGGCTGGTTCACATTCTGTGAAATAAAATCTCTTAATAAGCATCTTTTGCTATCCAATTAATAATTTTGCCTTCCTTGTAAAAAGTGAGGGGAGGGAAGGCGTATTAGCTCTTCTTTTAGCCAGCTGACCAGCAGTGTACAGCAACAGTTACACAGTTTGTGCTTCTTTAGCTCAATGAAGACAAGGGTCAGTGCAAAAATATTCAGAATCTTTAACAGCTTGTGTTTTTAAGTAGTCCTTTAAATTTAAAAAATTAACATTCTATGTTTAAAGATTCTCAGTTGATGGAAAATAATCTTGTATATTTTGGAATTTTTAAATCCGACCCAGACCTAAAATAGCCAGTTAAACTTGGATGTGAAACATCAACCTAAACCTTTTCTATAAATAGTAGAAACTCATTGACCCAAGAGACACAAACAGCATTAGAGCCCATGAATTAGCACTTCCTGTTCTGAGCTTATATCGGAGTTTTAGTTGTAGATGTGCTTAATAAACACATGTGGTTAGTTTCAAACCTCTTTAATTAAACAATCATTCAGGAAATACACTTGAATAAATCTCTTTTTCTGTTGGATTCAAAACTACAACCTCTAAAAATACAGTCAAAACATTGGAGTCAGAACATTGGGCATAAAAAAATCTGAAATTGGCAACACTCAGTAAAAGCCTGACATCATTTCTGGTTATAATGAGAATGTTGAAATTTCCACACTGAGGTATAATCATCACATGTTCTCATCTGTCCTCTGCACTGTTGCTCTCCTGCATAAATCCCTCAAGGAAAAGCGATGTCTTCATTTATGGACAGTGTGTGACTCACTCATCGTTGTTAGACTAGATCAGGAAGAAATCTTACACATGTCAACACTCTACAACAGTAACTCAATTAAACTGCATTCTTTCTGACTTATTAAAACTACAGAACTCTTCAACTTTATGAGACTTTCACTTTTTGATCTACAGTAACAAACGTTTGGTCTGAATAAGTCTATTACATGTTTATTAACTCATAATATTCTGGTGTTGTTAATCCTCCCTGAGGGAAAATCGTTTATTTTGACAAACAGCTCTTTAAACTTTTACAAATTTTCCGTACTAAAAAGTTTATGTGCAAATCACAGATCATAAAAGCTAAAATGACTGGTGTTCATGGACTCGAGTCGAAAGTTGCGCTTGTTTACCTTGTTATAGTGCAGGAGTGGGCGTGTTTATTCGGTTTATAAAGCATAAGTATCAAGGTTTATGCAGTGATTTAATATATTTGAGTTTTCTTAATGTGTATCCACTTATAGCTGCAACAGAACATTGACTTAATATATTAAAATAATAGTGGTATAATTTAGCATTAAGAGTCGTGATTGTTCAGAGCCAGGGTTTATCAGCCAGTTAGCGCGCTTTACCAAGGTTGTCCTTGTGGTCGCCTGGTCTGAACATGAAGCTTCACTGTTGCATAAATGCATAATAAATACGACCCAACTGACGACAACCATTAAACGGTAAAAGAAACAACAATTAATTTCACATCAGCATGAGAATGAATTCTGTTTTATTACGCTAATATTTCAAAAAGTGGTACATCCCCAGTTGCTAACTTGAGCCAGCTAGCTACGGCTAACCCGAGATCTCGGGGTTATAAAACAAAATATAAACCTAGAAACTCATCAAACACAAGAAACAACACCGTAGAGCAATTTAAACTTAAATTAGAGTTTATCCACAGTTTCCGGTGCATATTATTCCTGTTTTCAGATTTGTGATTTAGAGATTAGTGAGCTGCTAATTTTAGCCTAGCATGCTAACTAGCATTAGCAAGCCGGGTTGATATCCCGACTAGTTCACGCGTTATCGGAGCCGCCGTTCACGGCGTCCGTCGGGACTTTCCACCAACTCCAAGATTATGACCAAACGCGGTTCTCACGGACAAGACAAGCCATTATTTTAAAAGGACGCAGCTTACCGAGGCTCCCCTTCACGGTTTACTCCTCTGTCTCTAAAATGTTCGCCATCTTGTCAATCCCTGTCGCGTGGTGTTAGTTCGAGCGCGTCCACGAGACGTGACGTTTTTGTTGTTGTTTATATTGTTGCGGGTAGTTTATTACTATTTAGTTATCATTTACAACCAAACGTGTGCGTCACGTTCACCTTTTCATTTGCTTTCTTCAGTTTGACAGCTTCAGAATATTCTTACGTATTTTGATGAATTTGGATTTATTAAAATGATTATTTTTATGACGTAATTTCAGAGGTATTCATTTACAAAAAAGAAGAATATCACCTCAGGCAGATACGTATATATGTCCTCCATTGCGTATTTATTACTCTACATTTTATATGTGCTTATCAAAAATCTCACCACTTGCTGACACAACAGATGTGACCATCTGTAATCGCTAGAGGGAGCTGTTGCAATAATTTTGAATTGTGTCAAACTCTGAGTTAAGCAAGTTTGTAAAGCAAATACAATATCGTTCTTTGTTTTCTCTAGTTTTCTGTTAAACCAGACATTTTTACCTGCCAAGCTCCAAATTTTTTTGGTATGAAATTGAATAACTGGACCTTCAGCTGGAAGTAAATAACATAAGTTTATTATTTACAATTCAATCCACAGCCTGGATTTTCCAGATCTTGATTTTAGATAAAGACGATGAACAAATATGGACTTTGAACATCCAAGTCTGGAAAAGTCGACATAACTCTGATCCATCCTTTGAGTTTTTCTTTCTTTTTTTTTTTACAGTAAAAGCCTGACATCATTGAAACAATTGAAAGACATTTTTTATTAAAATCTGCTTCAGGTAACACAGTGATGTCACTTCCCAGGACGTAACACGTGTGTTTATTATCTGTTGGCTTGTGTTCCTGTTTGTGCACCTTCAGAGTGTCGGAGCTACTGTAGGATGCAGGTGCAGAGCTTCATGCTGGCTAATGGGGGCTGCATGGTGGAAGTCACCATCTAGATCCCATCAGTGCAAAGAAAACATCATTACGTCATCTGTGATAGCAGGAAACAGTTCAATAACCATACAATAACTGTGCATAAATATATTAAATCTTTCTGTGCGTGTTTCTACAGAGGCTCAAAGCCAGGAGTTAGGTTTCATCCAGGCAAGTTTGCTTGAAGGCTCGTGCTTTTCATCTCAACACATGCTCCCTGATTGCATGTGAGGAATCCCTCTCATGTTCTGATTAGTGGGGAACTGATCCATTCAAACCTTGTTAAATCCTCCTGTGAGAAGGGGGGAGAGTGCAGATTAAGGAGCGTTTGTGACTTGGAGAAAGAGGTATGTGTTGATGTACCATGCAACGCCTGTGAATCATCTCTAATGTTTTTTCTCCCTTAATGTCTCCGGGCAATAACTGCTTTCATGTCCGCACACGCAAACTCTCGTTCCCTCGCGTGTTCGTTTTATGCACCCTCCTCATAAACACTTTATTCACTATTATTTAACTGCTAAAGATCTTGTGAGATGAAGCACGTTAAGTAATTTACCGTTAATATTTAATAGGATTTTTACTACTGGCACAAGGAACGGATTTCTACCCCTTGTTGTGGTTCGTCTGCTTTGCCTTTACAGAACATCTAATCTCTTTCAGCGTCACGATTTTCTCAGGAAACCTTGTTTTCAATTATCAGGCTGAAAAAACCTGCTGTACTCAATATTTTCAGCACCAAACAGCAGAAATTATAAAGTCAAATGTAGATTTTCCCATGAGCTGTCAGAGATTTCCAGTCACACCTTAATGCCAAATGTATTTGAAGATATGGATGGATAACATCAATCTTCACAATGCAAACCAAGACGTTTCTGTTAAATTTAATAAATATGCATTTCTTGTTAATAATAGATTAAAACACCCCAATGTTTATTCCGTCTTGAAATGGCATCACGTAAACCTCTGACATTTACTGGGTGGTGTGCTCCTGACAGTTGAAGTGACTAAACTTCATGGTAAGATCCACAAAGCTTTCTGGTTACAGAACTGAAAATTAAATAGAGGAAATCAGATATTTTGCTATGCAGAAAAAAACTTCCAATATTCCCAGATCTCTATGCAAGTTTACTTTTGAAACGCTAAAAGAAGTCTCCAAAACCGTGCCTGCAAAGTCATAACATGGATTACACAACCTAGACCAGTGGTTCTTAACGTTTTTTGAGGTACCAAACCCACCAGTTTCATGTGCGCATTCACTGAACCCTTCTGTAGTGATAAATAGAATATGATTTATTCCCCCCCAAATTCAAGACATAGGGGTGACCCAACTAGAGCCTAGTTGGATCACCCCAAGATCACTAAGTTTTCTTAAAAGGTAGAGTCTCTGAGAACAGTTCTTCAAAATATAGCCAGTGTTCTCAGCAAAGTTGAGCTGACTGTCCACGAACGACCCAAGGTATTTAAAATTTGCCACAGTTTCAACAGGTTGGCAATTGAGAGAAACTGAAACCAGTTTAATGTTTAGATCATTTAATTAGCTCTACATTCTTAAGAGAATGAAAAATTAATAATAAAGACTTTGCTGTATTCTGATGTGGTAATGTAATTATATTAGTTGTGTTACCTCCTCCACGCCACTAGAGGCAGCACCAACCCCGAAAAGATGCGCCTAAGGAGCAGATTTAAAAGAACACAGAAAGATACAGAATTTGGTAAAAACTGTGAGCTTTGCTGAAGTAAATAAAAGACACAAGTTCAAATCCATGCTGAGAGTGAAGCTCCTTTAATCAGAGCTCCTCAGCTCTGATTGGCTAAGCAATGTAACTGATCCTCTGATTGGCTAAGCAATGTAATGTGATCCTCTGCAGCAAGTGATGGCAAAGCGCGGCGTCATCACGACTTTACACAAGTGAGTCTTTACCTCCGTTGCAGAGGCTCCGCTGAACCCCTGAGACCGACTCACCGAACCCCTGGGGTTCGATTGAACCCAGGTTAAGAACCACTGATCTTGGACGTCTGGAATAATGACAGATGAGTCAAAAATAAAAATATTTGGACAGCATACCAGGAAAAGAGCTTCATGTAACAGAGGAGCATGGAGGAGGATGTGTGATGGTTTGGGCTGCTTTGCTGCAGCAGATCATTATAAAAACCAACATGAATTATTCTGGGTATCAGAGAGGGATTGAGGAAAATATGGGTTTAAAAACGACAACAAAAAGAAAGTTGAGGCAGAACTGAACCTGCAACGTGACGATATTTCGTTGATTTGGAGACTTTTAGCATTTTGCGGTCCGCTTTAAAGGTTAACACACTGCAAAAAGACAGTTTTTTCAAATATTTTTGTCTAGTTTCTAATCCAAACATATTAGCACACTTGAAATAAGAAAAAACTAACTTACAAATAGAACTTACAAGTAGATATTTCCTTAGTATTGATAAAAAAATGTGCTAATCCCACTAGCAGATCCTTTCACTTACAAGAAATGTATAAGTGTGAAATATGTTAACAAATCATTGACTTAAAATAAGCTCCTACATCTTGCTAAAAATGGTACCTGTAAGTCAATTTAGTCTAATTTAAAGTGCACTAAAATATGTGCTCTAGAAAATAAACAAAAATACTTGGTAAGATTTTCAGGTTTTGCCTTGCAGTTGGTCTGAATCTTCTCCGCTTGTAAATTTTCTGAAACTTCTAAAAGACTTATAAACCGGTTAAAGTTTTATTTTTTATTTTTTTTGGAAGATTCAAGATGGCGTTCACTTTCATTTCAGCAGTCAGGAGAACACAAAACTAAAGGTCAAAGGTTTCAAAATGTGCACCTGATGCCATACATCAATCTGATTTTTAGCCATTTCTCTGTTTTACTTGCATTTCACAGTGTTGATGAAATCGATGATGCTCGCCAATCGATCCAAGTATGTTAGAAAACACGCAGGTCACTGTAGCTTGTCCTCATCTTTTCCACTCTGATGTCTGAACAACAGCGATGTGCGTTGAAAGACGGGGAACGCTTGGTGCTACCATTTCTCCCAGACACCTGGACCTCATAAAGATAAAAATAAAAGCACGCCCACATGTGTGAAACAGGCAACATGTTTTCATGTCTCGCTGGGCCGGTGCTTCCAGAGAAAGGAAGCCATTCCGGCGGTTTCACGGTGGTGTTAGCGCAGCTGGATACGCCGCTGGTTTTGTGGGGGGCTAAAACACAGGTGCAGGTGAAGCCAGAGGAAATGCTGCAGAGCCTGTAAACAAACACGCCTCCTGTAAAAATGTCCTCCCCTCGCTCTGCGCACTCAGGCTGGATGTTGGCGCTGGATGCATGACTTCTCGTCTATTATTATAATTCTTTTTTGGTCTGAATAAACTGATGACATCGGGATCTTGTCTTGTCACGTATGTAAAAACGATCAGCAGTTGCGTTTTGATCCCCGTCCCTGTTCTGGCTTGCTCTTTCAACATTCCTCAAGTGTTTTTAATGTGAAGCCAGCGAGCTGGGATGGTTTCTGAGGAATATTTTTCCTTAACTCGATTCACTGACTCGGTTTCCGATGCATAAATCTTCTCATTTCCTCTGTAAATGAATCACGACTGACGGGGTAATTATGACCACATGACTCCCCGATCCAGCACACGTGTCCCTGTGACCATAGGAAGGAGAATAAATCCAGTCTTGGTGTATTTTCTGCTTCCAGAGCTCTGACTCTGGCTCCAGAAGCTCATGGTGGGAAATGTTCAGATGTTTAACGTGCTGGAAGGTTAATTATCGGGTAGATGTTTCTTAACTTCCCATTTCTGAGTGAAGTTTATAACCTGAAACCTCCAGAGAAAAAAATATTTATTTACTGAACTAATGAGAAAATTAGTTCAATAAATAAACCTGAACTGAAAGGTTAGAAGAATGCTGGTAGGAGAACATCCTTCCATCCATCCAACCAAGCGTCCATCCATCCATCCATCCATACATCCATCCAACCAACAAACTCTAATTCCATGTATCAATTCTCTGTTTTCCCACCGTCCATCTGTTTTTGTCCATCATTCTGTCCTTCCTTCTCTGATCACTGTACTGTAAATATCTGCCCTAAATTTATAATTAATTTCTCCATTTATACTTTGTACTTTGATCACTGCGACTCTGTTGCGACTAAAGATGAGTTTAGTCATGGATGAGTTTCTCCAGATTTGTTCTGCAACATTTGTCCTTTAATCCTGGATATGTTCTTCAGGTGGTAAAAGTCCGACTTTGCAATCGTCTTTATGCGTCTCTGAAGGTTCAGGACTTGAAGCCATCATTATGCCCAGATTTCGGCCTGATCAAGGGCCTACTCAAAGTACTAATCTTAAAGAGACTGAAAGCCGAAAGCTGACTGAGCTTCATCTATTTTGTAAAGAACTGGACGTCCTGCAAAGGACTTGATGATGTAATTACAGGAAATGGAGGTTTCTAACCTGGAACGATGTGAAAAGGTTCCAGTTTAGTCTTGTGTTTTTTTCTACCTGTCGCTTCTTACATCCTGGATGCTGTTTCCAGCCAGTTTGGCGGCGTGGGTCTCTGTGCATTGTGGCTGGCTGTGAGGGGACGGGGAGGTGGGGGAGGTTATTGTCCCCCGGCCTCCAGGAGCTGCCACACACTCCAGAGCCAACCGCAACACAAGAATGCTGCCGGGACAAAGGCCATAACTCCATTCTATAGCAGCACAAGCGAGGCATTGTGTTCATACAGGCGTGCACACATGCATGCATTCGCCATTACTACAATAACACAAAAACTATACTGGCGCGAACTATGCCAGAGGAGAACGCTAGCATGCCAAACACTCATTCATCAACCGGGTTCCCACAGCAGGCAACCCCCCGCTGGACATCTCCATCACAGGCTGAGAATGGCCAGTCAATCCTGGGACAATGGGCGAGCGAGCGCGAGGGAGTGAGAGAGGAGGTCTGTGCTTGAATGTGTGTTTGCGGCGGCCTGTTGTGTCTGCGCCTCAAGGCCGGTTCCCACAAACGCCTCCTTCGGTCTGATCCAAAGGTCTCCCCAGAACACAGAGGGAGATTTCAGGTGCTCTGCACATGGAAGAACACCTCTGTGTTTTTAAACTGCAGATTTGACGCTCTCAGTGAATAACTGCTGCTAGTTCTTTGAAGTTTTCCTGTGTTGAATCCTGGAGTCACTGGATAAATGTCAGAAAATGATTAATGATGCCTTTAAACAAAACAGAAAACACTTCTTTTTCTGTGAACCTTTTATTTGAAACCTTTTTTCTCATGTGAACAAAAACAGTAATTAGGGCTGAGACGATTAATCGTGATAAATTGATTATTAGAATAATCAACTAATTTAGTAATCCATTAATTGTTAATTGGAATATACAGACTCAAAAATGTACATTTGCTGAAAGGATAACTCACTCAAGAGTAGTAATTAAGCCAAGACTGTACTAAAAAAATACATATTTTGTATTTAAGATGGAAAGAAAACGTCTTTGTCAGTAGACATGTTTTACTCCAAGCCCCTTTAGTGGCATAGTTTTAGCTTCACTTGGTTCGAATGCTGTAAAAAAAATAAATAAATGAAAAAATGAAGCATATTTTGCTAGATATTTAATCCAAAAATAATCACCAGATCAGCCCTACACTGTTTGGATAAACATATTTTTATCTGCAGATGCATCCATAGTTAAAAATAATCAGTTATTTTAAATAATAAAATGCTTATTTTCAAATTCAGAAAAGGGACTGAAGTATTTTTAAATACATTTTTTTATAATATTGTATAAAAAATATTAATGAATGGTCAGGTTTTATTGACCGATTAATCGATAGAATAATTAATTACTAAAATAAACATGAGTTGCAGCCCAATAAATGTTGTACTGTATTTAATTGATTGAAGACAAATATTTAAACTACTGGTGTTTACTCATGACATCAGGAGGTGCATATGAGAATGTATTAAAAACTATGTGGTAATAATAAAAACATTGGGAAAAAACACCATTTATTGTTTTAGAAAGACATTTAGTCGCGTTATGAAAAAATCTAGAAAGGTGCATTTTTCAGAAAATCTCTGAGTTGGGCATTCAGATTTTTTTGGGGGGTGAAATTGTAGAGGTTTTCTTTACACATTTAAATGTTTTCAGCTGAATAATCTGTTACTGTTGAATGTTGTAGATCAGTTTGTCTTGAAAAGTTCTTATAAACCATCCCAGTATTTTCAGTAGGTTTTTCCAGCTTGGCATTGTGGCAACTGTCCGAACCCAGCAAAACTTAAAGTCTTTATACTTCAACAATTATTAAGAAGTTTAGAACTTTTGGGGTTTTTTTCTAGAAAATCTCAGACACTAATCTGAATTTTTTTTAAGACAATTTTTGACTTTATAACTCAGAAATTTCCTAATTTTTCTAGAAAATCTGAGATTGATTTCAAAATATATATTTTTCCAGAAATTTACTCCATTTTGACCTGTAAAAATGTGTACTTATTCCATGAAGTGTAGCATGCTGCAGAAATATGTCGGGTGGTGCAGAGGGGGACGCATGTTGTCTGCAGATATAGCAGGTTTGTTCTAATCTTTTCTTTCAGCATTCCTCTTCCCATTTGCACTCATTCACCCTCCACCCTGCTGTCTGGAAACGGCTTACAGAAACCTCCAGCGCTGCCACAAATCTTTAAACAGGTCAGCAAGTAGGAAATATGGCTACTAGAAGCTATCCGGTTGGTGAGGTGAATGACCTTTGACCTGCTCGAGAGCCGCTCGACTCGCCAGGAATGTGTTCGCACCTTTCGGCCAAACGCGTCACGTCGCGAGCGGAAGACAAGCTCTCCGTCTAAACCCAAACAGAGTGCCGGTCGGGGGCTCGCTCTGTTATGGTTTACATTTTGTGGTGCGGTGCGACTGTACAGGAGACTGATGGATGACTGGATCTGAAAAGTTGTGTGGGGGAGAGAGAGGATGGGTTGATAAGGATATTTTAGTCTAATTTATGTGAAGTATTTCAAGGCTTGTGAGGTGAAATCCACTGCTGTTGAGCTGTGATTGTGTCTGGGTTTTTCGCTCTACACACAAACACAAGCTCCCACTGATAAGAAGAGCTTTTTATAACTCAGATATGTTACTTAAGATTTTCTTCTGCATTTTAACTTTTGCCCCAAACTTCAAATTTCTCTGCAAAAACAAAAAATCCAAATATTTTTTATTTAGTTTCTAGAGCAAATATCTTTGTTCACTTGAAATAACACAAAACTAACTTACAAGGAACTTTTCAGATAGATGCAGCCGCTGTTTTAAGTAAATAATTCCTTAGTAATGATGGAAAAGTACCAGTTTCACTAGTGGATTATTTCACTTATAACATGGGGAAAAAGTTGTTAAAAAGGAAATAATCTGCCAGTGAAACTAGTACTTTATAAAATCAGCATTAAGGAATTATTTACTTAAAACAGCTCCTATATCTTTCTGAAAGGTTCCTTGTAAATTAGTTTTGTCTTATTTCAAATGCACTAAGATATTTGCACTAGAAACGAGACAAAAACACTTAATATTTTGTTTTAGCAGTTTATTTCAGTGAGATATTCTAACTCGCATTTTTGCAGCTTCCAACAGTGGCGCCCTCAAATGGGGGGCGTGAGGAGGCCATGGTTCCCTCTTGACATACGTTGGCCACCCTGCAGAATCATATTCAGGTCATAGAAAGGCATTAATAACCATTAATAACCATCTTATTCAATCAAGACATAAACGTAAAACCCAATAAATGAATAAATACATTTCTAAAATTAAAAATATAAAATATCTGCTGACCTAATAATAAAACACTTGCTTTTAACAGTATAAGTATGGAAACATTTTAACTGAAAGTTGTTTTTTTAAAATAATTTTTCTGTACGTTTATGGTGTTTATGCTTATTTAGGTGTTTTTTAATCTGCTGAAATACAAGAGTTAGACCAAACTTGTAATAGGCTGGATTTATCCTTTAATATTACCATAAACAAAAAACAAAGAGGTGAGCCACAATATTTATAGAGATATATACAAATAATACTGTACATGGGTACAAAGGAGGGAAGAATAAGGCATTTTGAGTCCAAAGGGGCGCATTAATATGAAATGTATCGCATTATGCTGCGATGCAAACGTTGGTTGGTTTAAAACCTAAAATGTCGGCGTTGGACTGGGCCTCACTCAGCCTCAGCCGGAGGGAAGGAAATACATTCAGGTCTCCATTTGCTCTGATTTCATCACAGACACACCTGGACTGGCGAGGATTTAACCACCTGTCGTGGTTTTTATGGCTTGCTCGGCGTCGCTCCACGATGTGGAGATGTGCTGCGTCCACTCCAGGCGCTTCCTCTTCTTCTTCTTCTTCTTCTCCTCCTCCTCTTCTTAGTGCGTCCGCATTGGCTTGGTCCATCTTAGGCTAAAGTGCTGCAGAGGAGGAAGAGCAGTTCTGCGCTTCTGGTGAAATCCACTTGTACTCGGAACATAATCACGCAAGAGGAAGTTTGCACAGGTGCAAGGGAGACATTTCTTAATAAAGTTACCTCCAGCAGTGGTATTATGCTGTCGGTAGACAACAGCGGAGAGATTGAGGGATTCGTTCGTCGCAGTTCAGTCCCTCAAAAGCTGCTCCAACAGCAAAAGCAGGAAACTAGAAACTCTCTGCTCCGTTTCCGTCTACCAGTTGCAGTCTTTTTTTAGCAGTGTGAGGACTTTGCGACCCAAACTGGCCTTCCACGGCTTAACAAAGCTCTTCATGTTGACCAGGAGCCGACCCTGCTTACGGTCCAAGTGACTCGCCACTAAGTACTCCACACCTGTTGGATAGCACAGTTAAAAAAGTCTTAAAAAGTTTTTTTATTTTATTTTACTGACTGAACAACTTTGTGTCCAAAAATTACTCTGATAGAAAACGTTTGTATTTTTCTCACAGAGGGGAATTGGCATTTTCCTTTTCAAAGACTCTTCTATTTTGCTTTGTTTTTCTTTTTTTTAATCACAGTTGAATATTTTAGATCATTATGCAAATTTTACCAACGTCATGTGTAAACAGCATCTGCTCCTTAAACCCAATAATTGTTTGTACTGTTCGGCAGCAGAAACCATCAAGTGATGTAAAATGACTCCTTTATGTCACTGCAGGCGAATTTACCCACAATTATTTGCAGAAATGTTTTAATTTATACACACTGGAGTTTTTTTTAAGCAATGAAAAACATCTCAATGGAAGTTAAGTCCAGACTTTGACTAGGTCATCATTCCTATACTTCAATTTCTTCTTTTTTTCTTAGCTCATGGTGTGATGCTTTCCTTTTTTAGATCTCTTTAAACCAAGTTTAGGTTGTAAAGCATTTTTAATAAACTAATGAAATAATTTTAAACAGATTTTTGTATTTATGTAGAGTTGGGTAGAACTGTTGATCAGAGGACGCCACATTCTTTCAATCAAAGAAGCTAAATCTAAAGTTTTCATTCCACTTTACTGGTATATGTTAATTTTATCACAAAAAAATCCTAATTAAGTGCATTGGCGATTTTAGTTTGTAAAAAAACTAAATGAATGCTTTTGCATCTTGCTGTGAACTCGGATCTTGAGCCTGACCTGGGTTCAGGATGGGGCAGGTGCAGCCCCGCGTCGTCCAGG
This sequence comes from Micropoecilia bifurca, assembly GCA_903067075.1. Lineage (NCBI taxonomy): Eukaryota > Metazoa > Chordata > Actinopteri > Cyprinodontiformes > Poeciliidae > Micropoecilia > Micropoecilia bifurca. The sequence goes on from CAEGAF010003269.1 coordinate 32,339, forward strand.
ACTCGGGGTAAAGCGTGACCTGACCTCTCTGTATCTTCAGCTTGGTGTTGTGGCTGAGGACCTTTTGAACTTTGACCTCCACCTCGGCGTGGGAGCCTTTATCGTGGGCCGACAGCACTTTCACCTTTAGCACTGAAGGTCAAGGAGAAAACAGATGCTGAAAACAAAATACAAACTCCAGAGTCAGGACTGTTCTGCTTTCTCAAATAAATATTTAAATCGTAATTTAGTAAAATAAGGGGATACATGGCTTTAAGTTAAATATTTCAAGATATTACCACAACAGTTACTAGATCATTTAATTTATGGATCATGACCAAGCAATTGAAAAATAAATCACTGCACTTCAAGTTCAGAAGTTAAAAAGCAAACTCTGGCATCATAAAAGGCAAAAGACAACTGTGAAGTAAATAGAAAACACAAGAAGCATAAAATAATGGCTGTAAAAACGAACAGTTCAGTAAATTAAAACCTATATTTTTACCACATCAGAGGGAATGTAATAAAAGTAGCTTCTATTTGCTGCAGCTGTTACAAAATGACAAAAGAATATTTTTTTGAAGGCATAAATTGAAAATGTGTAATTTTAACTTAAACTGAAATAGCTAACACTTTTGTGGCAAAAAAAGAGCCAAGTTAATTTAGTTTTAAAGATATTTAAAGACGCTTTTCCTATAATTCACCTCTCAGAAAATGAACATTTGAGACAAAAATGTAACTACAAAAACTAATATTGGCTGCATTTGGGTAGAAAATATTGTTTCTACTCTTAAGTTATTTAAATAACTCCCACCAGAACTCTTTAAATTAAAATAAGTAATAGACACATAGGTTTTGTAAAACATAATAGTAGTAGTGAATGGAAATGGCTAAAAGTCACCATAATTTTTTTTACATTAAACCGGGTTTGTAAAGTTAAAATACTGAAATTTTTTGCATGTGCTAATCACTACTATATAAGATGCAGGTGGAAAGTTGAGAGAGCTGATCTGTTATCAAATTTATTAAGTCTGATTAACTTCTATACTGATGATTCTGCGATGTTTAGCACAGTGTGCTTTGAGATTGATTTAAACTTTAAAACTTGTATTCTTGCATTTGTTTGTCTGCTTTGCCAGACTTAATTCCTGCTCTTTCACATTTATACATAGATCATAGATTGATTCCCAGTTACTTCCAGTTATATCTCAGGCATTTTCTATCCTTTTTCAGGGCAATAATCTCTGTATTTCTAACAAATAATCAAAAATCCAGGTATTTGAATTGTTCTGCCTCACCCTAAACGTCCTTATGTGAAAATTTAGCTGTTTTTGTGTGATTTGGTAATTCCAGACACCCAAACAAATGTAGTTTTACCAGTAGACTTAATTAGGGCTAAAGCGATGAATCAATTGTAATTGGAATATACAGACTCAAAAAATGCCGCTTGCAAAAAGAAAACAAATTCAGTGCAATAATTAAGTCAAAACTGTACAAAATGCATTTTAGTTGAAACCACATTTGTCTATAAATATGTTTTACTCAAAACTCCTTAACTTGTGTAATTTTTAGCTTCAAATTCACCAAAAGAATGCTGTATTATTGAATTCCATGCAGTAAAATGTTTATTTTCTTGAACTGAATGAATTTGTTGCATGTTACCTAATATTAAGGCTTTTAACCAATTAATCGTTAACTGCAGGGTTAGTATTATTTTGCATTCGCGTATTGAATAATTTAATGCGTGGTTGTGTTTGGACCCTGATGACAGGTCAGAGGTGGATGCTTGAGTTCTTACCATATGCATAGTTCATGGTGCAGAAGAGTTTACTGTTGGTCAGCGTTTGCTCTTTGCACTCGCACTTCTCTGCAGGGAACAGACACAGGCACCGATTTGTAACATAATCAAATAACTTGCATGCGTGGTGTGTTGCTGTGAGGTCTTGGACAGCGTATGTCCTGCCAGTGAGGAATGTGGCTGTAAATGCTGCAGCTTACAGGGAGTCACTGATGAGAAAAGGAGCATTTTTCATTCTCTCATCCATCTGCAAGCTTTTATGGCATAAATGTTTATGTCTGAGTCACTGGACTGTTGTGAAAGGATGAATCTCACCTGAGTAGTGGAGAGCAGAAAATAGTTCATGTGGGCTGAAGATCCTGACTGGCTCACTTGAGTTTCCATCCAGGCTGTATATTTCCAGATCGGAGCTGCAATGGAATATCACACATTTAAAACTGAATCTGTACGGCCGGAAAATATAGGTGGTTTCACCCTGAAAATCTCCAGATGTAAAGTTCAAGTGAGGATGTTACTTCATGCCAGCTGGCGTTGGGTTAGATAAGAAACTAGAATCTGGTCAACAAGTTTGAATTTATATCATAACTTTTCTGCCAGAACCACACACATTGTTAAAATGTGTATTGTTTACTTTCATTCTATTACAGTAAAATTGTGATTAAGTCAGTAAAACTGTATTAGAATAACAGTAAAATTGTAGTAGTTGCAGTGAAACTGTAACAAAATCTGAATATTTCACTGCAACCATAGTAAAATTGTGATATAATTACAATAAGACTAATAAAATCACAGTAAAATTGCCATAGTTACAGTAAAGCTGTAATGAAATCAAATTACATGAAGGTTACTGTAAGGATTACAGCTGTTATCCATACTGCCAGTAATTCACTGTAAATTATAGAGATATTTTACAGTGTAGCCATCAACATGCTTCTGTTATAATTCTGGTTGGATGTTTAACTGGGTTTTTTATTAGAACATTTTGTAGCATTTGTTTAAATTGTGTTTTCCTTGGCTTGTTACCATTCACAGCATTTAAATTCAGCAATTCCTTATTGCAGAGTAGCATCTGCTCAGTCATGTTGGATTGTCTGAGCATCAGTTTTATCACTGATTGGATTGTAGACTTGGGCTTTGACTAGACCATTCTAACACATGACTTTGCTGATTTTTGTCTTTTTTTTTACTTACCCATACATGCAGTCCCCAGTAAACGGGTCGCAGTCTCCTGCACAGTCACATGGGCGACAGCCGTACTCATGAAAGCCCCAGTATCCCACCATGCATCTGTCGCACTGCGCTCCGCCGACGCCAGGCTTGCAAATGCAGTTTCCGTTGGAAGGGTCACACAGAGAGCCGTCGGTGACGTGAAAAGGCATGGAGCCCATTGGGTGGCAGTTGCATGCTGAAAAATGAGAAAAGTTTGATAAATTTTGATGCACAGACTATGACAGAAACTAAATCTTGAGCAAAAACGGTTAAAATGGTACAAAAATATGTTTATTTGCAACAACCTGGAGCTAAACACAAAGTCTGAAGGTCTTTTAACCACATTATAATAATTTACGACCAGCAGTTAGACGTTTTATCATTCAACAGTTGCACTATTGTTTGTCTGGTGTGGTAGGAGACAAAGCTCTCTATCAATTCTTATCCAACAAGCGTTTGTAGTTCATTTTTATGACATGATAACCATCACAAACACAAACTGCTTTCTTTGAAGTGAAAAAAGCTTTCTGAGTGTCTGTCCAAAACCTAAATACCAGCCAACATTTGACCAAGGACAAAAACTCTACACAAACATTACGACTCTCCCTCTCTTTCCCTCGTGTCGCCTAATTGCGCGCTGATGTGGTGTTCTTTAAACAAACTCCAAAAGCAATATTTTTACATCAACATTGTGACGTCCACCCAGGTTTTTACTGGCAGTTTGAGAAAAACTTTAGTGTGCTTGGATTTTTTGGGAGCAGAGAGGATGCCAGGCCTGCTGCATAAACTTGTTCTTATCTGGAGTCTGGAGAAAGGGACATGAAGACTGGTTTCTGAGGAAGTTTCTCTCTGTAAAAGTGGATTGTAGTTGCCTTGGTAGGAACGGGTCTTCTGCTGTAAACCTAGAAGGCCTTTGTTGCACTAAAATTGGGGGAAATTTGTCTTTAGTTGTTGTAACCGTGTTACTTTTAAAGAGTAACTAAACTCCAAATAAGCTGTATAAATTGGTCCTTGGAGGTACTATCTTTATTTTACTGTGCAAGTTGGGACATTTTCATGTAAACCTGCTCAATTCTGCAATGCATGGTTAAAAAAAAGAAGTGTCATTGCTTCCCTCTTTGGGTCGAAATGTGGCTACTGTAGTTGAATTTTCCTATTGGTCCCAATATAGGGTTTCTCCTAATGTATTATAAGCCTGGCGGGCCACCAGGATTCACTTGTGCCCCCACCAGGCTTAGGACTGCTTTATTTATTTAGGTTTCTTTAAAATGTTTGCATTTTTAAAACTTTATAGTTGATGTTCAGTTGTTGTTCTTCCAATCTTTCAATCACACATAATTACCAAGTGATATTTTCAAATTTCTTGTCAACTTCAAACATTTTTTAATTCAAAAACACGAAGGGCAACTAGATGAATGACTGCCGAGCGCCACAACCAGCAAGTTTAGCAAGTTCTATGGAGGAAACTTGCAATGGTAGAGCTTAGTTGATGTCTGTCAAACTTTGAAATTGGCAGTAATCTTGTTTTTGATGGATCATAGAGATTTGATTGTCCAGTCCATATATGTTTCGCAGATCTTGAGAAAACTTTACCAAAGTATTGGGGCGCTGCAGTCATTTTTTGGTGATCTGTGTGATTCCTGTGTAACTAGACCAAAATATGTCCAAATAGTCTAAAAGCAGAGGAGCTTGGTTTGGTCTTGATCCCTCCAGGGATGCCCCTTGTTTCTGTGGTGTTCATGGAGAGAAGGTTATATATTTTGGATCAACATCTCAAATTGACTATATTGTCCTTGTTGGTCCCTTCAAGCCATGTTTCTGCATAAACTAATTGTGAAGCAACTTGGATGAGAGTCAGCCACTCTAATAGTTGTCTGAGTTGTGGATGAGTTTATATCTCAAGTTAAGAAATTGAAGGATCTTACACTGTTGGTTACAAGTAGCAGAACGATGGAGTTACAGCAGGATTGAGGGGTTACTGGTTCATATGTAGGTTACAGTCTGTTTTTAACTGACCTGTTGAGGTCTTTCACTCCCCATCTGCTTCGAGGTTCAAGGTATTCCCATCCATTTGACCTCTGACATCAGCAACACATATGGATGATTTCTCTTTTTTGACCAAACCTGTGAGTTCTACAGAAATGTCTGAAACTCCAGCAACAACGCCACGCTCAGTGGATGCCATGTGATTGCTGGTACCATCTCTTGAACGATGTCACATTTATCTTCAAAATCAAACCGGACCGTCATTCAGATCAACCATCCACCACTGCAAAGATAAGATAAACTTATCTTAAAACTGAGCTGACTACAGTATCCATAAAATCATAAAGATATCACCTCTGTATACCCACCAGGCACACAAGGTGATGTCTGTGTTGTGTTGTAGTGCACAGCCTAGTAATATTTAACAGATCATGCCTTGGTTGGAGGAAAAGCCCCAACATGTGTGCTTCCTTTGGATAACAGTGTGTGATTTAACAAAAACATGAAGATTGAGTGGATGTGTGTGCATCTAGATAGACAATGGACACTTAATGAGTGTGACATGACTAGGCACAGACGGTAATCTCCAACTGTAACCCTACCTTCAGTTAATCTGCTTGGGTGTGCGTTTGTGAGAGCGTTTCTTTCCAGGGCCTCTCAGAGGTTGGTATGATAAAAATGTTCCTCAGAATAGAGGGAAATTCCTCTTTTTGTCAGTCGGATTGCACAATCTATATACCTTCATCTTAGGGGTGTTTGAGGCATGCAGACGCTGCTTTTTCCCCCGATCAATCAGCCACTCAGGTGAGATGATGCAGCCAATATAATCAGTAAAATTCAGTTCTGACATGGTTACAGCTGCTGTAAAGAAGGTGGAGAATCTGCTTCTGTGACCTTTATCAGAGATACCAGGAAGACACATGATGGGAAACACCTTTAAGTTCATGTACAGTCCATTAGTCATCACTGTCACTGGCCAACAGAGATCAGTGTTATGTGGCAGACAGGAGAGAGACATTCGGTTTGTGAGGAGGATTTGAAACCTAAACCGTTTTGTGAAGTTCAACGTCCATTTTCTCCTTTGGTTAGAGGCACAAGGCCGTCGTCGTCTTTTCCAGATATTTTGGACTCAGTCTTGTCAATGAGATTTATTTTTCTGATGTGCCAAATTAAAGATAGAGAACAATTCAGTTTTGGCAACATTAGTTTCTGGATGTATCTTAATGGGAGCAAGATGGCGGGTCAGAAAGTGGAAAAAAAGCAAAAAGCTACAATAGAAAATATCAAATTATCTGTCGAAGTTTGACAGATTTACTGGATAATCCAAATCTAATCCCAATGTTGCAGATTATCCATCCATCCCACATTTCATCCATTATTCCATCCAACATTCCAACCATCCATCTATCCATCCATCATCCATCCATCCAACCATCCATCATCCAATCATCCCTCCATTAATCCATCCATCCTTCAATCCATCCATCCATCCATCCATCATTCCATCCATCATCCATCAATTCATCCGTCCGTCCATCCGTCCATCCAACCAACCATCCACCCATATATCAGCCTGACCATGGTAGATCTATTTTTCACTCCTTTCTGTGATCTTTATTGTTTCTATTCTTTAAATGTGGATCTACATCTGAAACTGAGAGTCTGGGTTCTGCTGTAGAGCCGCTGTGTGTCTGTAGCACAGACAGCGATATCATCTCTATGACGTGAACACTGAGACTTCTCTCCTCCGCTCGATAACATCGTCCTCTCTGTTCAACGGTCTGCTGCTGTTGGATTGTTCTGAATTCAGTGAGATGTACGTTGACGAACATAAACACATACAGCAGGAATGAGCTCACTCGGTCAAATCTGACAGATAATCAGAGGGTGAATGTAGCCATCGCACTGTTTATGGATGACTATCTCATGTTTACTTAAGTCGTCCTCATCAGCGAAGGGCCGCACCACCCCCTGCGTCCCCGCAGGACAAACGACCCTCACATTTTTACAGCCCCTGACAATGATTATCCCCGAGCTAACTGAGCTCTGAGTCACGTCTGAAAAATGGCAAAACAAGCCGACGTGGACAAGCAGGAAGGAGCCTTATGTTGGTGCTTGAGTCAAGAAGGAGGAATGCCGCCATCTCATGATTAACTACGATGTTAACAGTGGATAAAGCGTGGGCCGTCTCACTCGCTCATTCAGAGTCAGGTACCAGCCGGGACTGAGCGCAGTCCAACAGGCCCCGGCTTGCGATCGCAGCCTTCCATCAGCGTTCCTTCTCAGAATGAGCGCTGTGCCAGCAGAGTTAATGTTTTGATTCACACCAGCAACATTTTGTCAGACAGGGTGTAATTAATCACCGGTTCATGTTGTGTCATTTTGGCAAAACTATTTGCTCTAATATATTTACAGGCAGAGGCAGAGCACGCAAAACTTATACTCAAGTAAGAGCAGAACTGCCTTTAACGTATTTTTAGTAGAAATACTCAAGAGTAAAAAATATTTACTCGGTCTAAACAGTATTAACTTAATATTTAAAAGTTACATCATCAGACGGGCCAAAATGTAAGCTTATGTGGAAATTTTGCTTTTTAAAGACCAGAGTCAAAATAATTAACATTAAGAGACTACTAAAATGTACCAGTTTCTCTGATTTTGCTTCTTTTTATAGGTTTATGTTTGGGTAAAATTAACATTGTTCTTTTATTCTGTGAACTACTGACATGTCTCTGACATTACAAGCAATAATTAAATTTTTATTTGCAATCCAATCAAAGAATGAGAAATGGTCAAATTACATCATTCAGTCCCTCCAGTATGTTGAGAATTATAATGGAAATTCACACAAAATCAACAAATCCCTGCACTTTTTTACTCTTATACATAATTGGGAGTTTATTGCAGATTTTTCTCAAAAATTGTTCAAATGTTTCTTACTTTTGCTAAACATCTGCCTCAGCCTTAATTGATATCAGATTACAGTCCGTGATCTACATAAAATGTTGCATTTATCGTCATAAATAAGTGCAAATATTTCCAAATTATTACCACAAAAACATTGATTTTTATTGCAAAAAATCACAAAAAGCATCACAAAATCCTGGAGGAATAAGACACTGTGCAACCGTAATGTAGGACACACAATTATACAATGATTAGGTAGGCACTAATCAACGAGCACCCAAGCCTGCCAAAGCTGCAAAACGCAGATCGAGTGTTGCGTCTGTTTCCCACGGCGACTGATATGATTTAATTTTAAGAATTTATTGATAGTTTAACAGTTTATGATCAGCTTTTATTAATATATTCTGCAACAATCGGCCCTTTGAGAACCTTCATGATCTTGATTTGGCCCAAAATGAAAACAATCCCTGGTCTAAGGAATGGAAACTATCTTGTGGTCTAAGGAAACAAAAGTCGAACATTTTCAAAACAACTGGAACAAATTCATCCTAGATAAAAATGTGTCGTGTTTATGAAGTGTTATGCTGGCGTTGTGTTGGTGACTCTTACGTTTGCATGAGTCTGGAGCCGCGTGAGGCCGCTGTGGGTCTCTGAAGAAGCCAGCTTTGCATTTCTCACACTGACGCCCCTCGGTGTTGTGCAGACAGTCGCAGACGCCGCCGCTTCGCTGGCCGGAGTCGCTCCACGCCGTCCAATCGAAACGGCAGCTCTGAGCGTGTCCGTTACACTTACACTCTGGAGGGGAAATGAAAGAATTGAACAATATTTGTACTGGAGTTTGGCTTTAACAATTTCCTGGTCAAACATTAGGGTTTTTCATGCTTCTACTAAGAACCAATTTTATCAATTAATTTTGGTCTAGTTTCTCGTGCGAATATTTTATTTCACCTGAAAAAAGATAAGTAACCCAAAAGTAACTTGTCAGCAAGATATAGGACGTTGTTTTAAATCAATAATTCCTTAATATTGATGAAAAATTTCTTGTTCTAAGTGAAACAATCTGTTAGTGGAAGTAGTACTTTTTCATCAAATGTTACCTGTAAGTTAGTTTAGTCTTATTTCAAGTGAACTAAGGTAATTGCACTAGAAACCAGACCAAAACTACTTGCTAAGATTTTGTGTTTTGGAGTGAAAGTTGCTTCTTCAGACTCTCCACTGACACTGAAAATATGCTAAATTATGGTGCATTCAGTGATAGGATGTCAGATTTACAAACAGCTGGACACATTTTAAATGCCAATCAATCAACGGTCAAGTACTCTGGTTTAAAATTTAATTCTTTGACATTGTGCAGACCAATAACAACCAAACATCACAGCGGTTTTTAATGAATTACACATGTTTGTCCAGCTTACTGCGACATTCGTGCGGCGCGCCTGTCAGGCCGTCGGCGGGCTGCCAGGGTCGGTCGTTGTAAAGAGGAGCGCAGCGCTCGCAGTGATCTCCTGCAGTGTTGTGTCTGCACACACATTTCCCATGAACCTGCAATAAAAAGTGAATGTTAAATAACGACACAGAAAACTGAATTTTCATGTAAGTTTCCCTTCTAATGTATACTTACAAATTTTGTCGCAACTGAAAAACCCCTACAACGTAAAGATGAGAAGGAGGCGATTTTAAAGCTACCAACATAGAAAAATATAATATATTTAAATAGACGTATAGTGGTGATTGAGATACATAAGACAGAATTAGTTTAGGATTTATGGGGCAGAAGATAATCAGTGAAAACAATTTAAAGCACTTCTTAAAACAGTTCAGTTTAAATCAGGTGCAGAAACTGAGGCTCTGCTGCTCGTCCTCAAGACGATATTGATCAGTTTGTAAATCAAAATAACATCAAATCACATGTTCGTTTGCACAGCAAAGGTTTCCAGGAGGAATGGGAAAGAAAAAACACAACTTCAATGCTTCATCACTCGATCATGTATTCGGGACATTGCAGATGGAAAATACATTTTCGCCAAAGAAAAACTCAGAAATTGAAAAAGTACTCTATTTTTTTTCTAAGTACAAAGGCCGTAATACGCCGTCTTGTCATTCTGTCAATGGATGAACTATCCTCATTGTCCAAATCGTGCCATTTTTTTTCATCACAGTCATCACATTTTCTCTCCATTAACATTTCTCTCCTAAAATTAGCGACAGACTGATGATTATTTTTGCTTCAATGCTGGAAATTAAACAGGCCGCTGCTCTGAAAGGCCTGTGTGTGCGTTTATAAGTGTGTGTGTATGAGAAGAGTAAAAGTATGCGGCGCAGAGAGCACAATAACAATCTCCTTGTCATTCCTTTGAGCTGGAATGCCATGCATGCTGGATAATGATGGGGGGCGAGGGGTCGAAGCATCTGAGGAAGTTCTTTATTTGTTTGCGTTACACTGTGCAACCGTAATGTAGGACACACAATTATACAATGATTAGGTAGGCACTAATCAACGAGCACACAAGCCTGCCAAAGCTGCAAAACGCAGATCGAGTGTTGCATCTGTTTCCCACGGCGACTGATGCGCGATACGCTGGTCTGAGAGCAGCCTTAAACACACGCTATAGGAGCGGGTCGTAAACAACACACCCTCTGCATGAACCAGCACCACACGCTCGCTTTTACACACATTTCACTCACACTGACGGGGGGAGCGGTCGCACCAATGAGAGGGCCAGACGAGCAAGAGGCCGGAGACCTGATGACACGTTTCACAAAAATGGAGAAGTGATGAATTGGTGGAGAGGGAGGCCAGAAAGGAGAGGAAGAGGAAGACGTGAAGGAGAAAAGGGCAGACAGCTGGTATTTAAGCCCATTTCACATTTCCCATCCTGTGATAAGGGATAGTTAACGCATGTATACACTGAAAGCTGCACACGCCCACTGGTGTAAAGTCAACAGTACTTTGCAAACATGGAACTTTTCCTTATTTTCTCCCTTTAAGTTCAACATCTAAAGGGGGTCTATTCTGCAAAATTCATATTTTTGCTTGTTTTTATGCTTTATTTTGGGCTTCTACTGCTTCTATAAACAGCTTAGCTTAAAACTTAGACTTAAAACTTAAAATGGCTTAAAACATGAAATAATGTTTTTTGGTGTCTGGAAAACCAGCCATTTCAAAAACCTCTGGAATACACCGCCACAAACCAGCAGGCCCAACCCGTCACCTAGCAACGCCAGTGGAGATTCGCCGTTAGCTAGCAACCCAAGCTGAGCTCCAGCATGCTTTGTCAGCTGGCTTCACCACTATATGTACTGTACAATGGCTGCTGGAAAAGGCAAGTGTTTTGTTGTTGACTTAACATCCAGAAATCACTTACTGCATTCTTGTAGGTTATGCAGGAGGTTTCACTTCTGCTTTTCAAAGATGTATGGTTGTATAATTGCTCATTTGTTGGCAGCCATTTTCACGTGGGAGTGTAAATGTTGAATTTGGTGGGTGTGGCAAAGAAGGCAAAGCAGTACGTTTGAAGTTAAGTTTTTACAAAACAAGCGTGGACAAAACCACATATTACAATCAAATGAGTCAGATTCCACACAAAAAGCTTCGACTTAAAGTGTAAATATTACAAAGCTGGAACATTCAGAAACTGACATGAAAAGAAAGGCGCATGGATTCAGAAGCAGCTACTCTCAATTAGTGGACTAATTGCTGGTAATGCAACAGTAGCAGACCGTGGATGTCACAGAGTGTGTGTTGGCTTTGTGGCCAGCCATCAGACAGTGTAATCACCCTGAACCGCAAAACCCCTGTGGAGGGACAACAAACAAACGAGCCCTTTTCGTCTTCGTGTCTGAGCAGTAATGACTGCTGGGGAAACTTTCTCTGCTGATTACTGCACAGCAGCTCACACTTGGGGAAGACAAAACACTGCATTCCTAAGAATACTTTAAGTGGACAAAAACAGGCACAGATGTGAGTAAAGTTAACATCAAAAGGCCGAATTCAAAGACTTCACATTTATATTGAAAAAATTTAAAATGAATAAACATGCCACACTATTTTGTTCTTCCTGAGGTTAGCTTTAATCTCTACTCTCATCTCATGTCTGGTGCTGCTCTGCTTGTTTGGGTTTTGCCAGAACCAGCAGCTGTCTGCTAACATGGAGGCACAAAGCTAACTGCTGATAGGCAGGAAAAGGCATTTATGTAACCCGTCCGTGTTTACCGACTGGACCTGGATGGCGCACGTTGCAAATGTAACAAGGCAAGGAAAAGACTATTTAAAACTAAAAATATTCAATGGGGTAATATTAAATATTACTGTATTGTGTGTAAATGTGTATTTAGACACATTTAATATTACCCCATTTAGACACTTGGACACATTTCTGTGTCTAAGTGTCTTAGCATTTAGACACAGAAATGTGTCTAAATGCATTTAGACACAGAGATGTGTCTAAATGCTAAGACACATTTCTGTGAAAAGGCAAATAATGAGTATTTCTATGACTGGAGTTATTTTGACAAGCAGAGCAGGGTTTTTGAGTCTTGTGGTTTAGAGGCCAGATTTTCTACCCTCAAAGGAAGGAAATCCTTGTGAAAACCAAAGAGCTACTTGGAATTTCTTGGCATGGCAATAGTCAGATTTTCAGATTTAAAGGGTTGTGCCCAATAAATCAGATATCAGCAGCTTTAGTCTCAAAGGAAACACATGAATCGTCCTGTGTATTCATCATGCAAAATATCCCAAAAATGTTTTGCTCTACTTCCGATTTAGAGATGAAAACGTTTTAGTTGCTATCTGCGTCTGGTATGTTGGGCTGTGGTGTCTTTGAGTAAATAACAGATTGACTAATTAATGATACAAGGAACTATGAACAATGTTTTTATTACATTTAAATTTAAAACATCAGAAAAAGTTTAAAATTTAGTTTTCATCAAAGTGCTAGTCAAACATTTTGGTTAAATAGGTTTAATTGTTGTTAGCGGCTAGTGTACTAGCATGTCAGCTAGCTTAACCAACATAGCAAAGAGACATCCTTTAATATTTTGGGGAAACCTAACAGGTTATCTGTTCTTATAAATCAAACGTATATACTCTGAGAAGCAGCAGATGCTCTTTAGCAGTCTGTGCTAAATGCTAACAATAGCTCCAGGTGCTAATTAACTGAAGCTGATATGGTTACTTGCTTTTCAGGTCAGGACTATCTTGTGGAAATGATTCTTTAATTTAACAAGTGAAAGAGTCTGATTGTGACTCTAGTAGTTAAGCTAAGTTAGCATGAAGAGGCAGTAGATGCTCTTTAGCAGTCTAAGCTAAAAGCTAAATGTTAACAAAGCTACAGATGCTAATTTAACAAGTCGGTCATAAACAGTTTGATTGTGACTCTAGCAACTAAAAGTGACAAAACTACAAGCGAAACACAAGAAATTTATCTCCATATTTATGTTTTTAAATATTAAAGCAGCATATTTGCTGACAGATCTTGTGCAGTGCTATTACTGTAGCTAATAAGATATAAACTAAAGTAGCTAATTATAAAGTTACTTCTGGAACTATTACACTGTGGTATTATAAGTTATTTTATTGGATTTTGAAGTTGGATATTGTGATTTCTGGTGAGTTTCTTGATGGTAAAATCTGAAGTATAAATCAGAGTTAAAGTGGCCACAGATTATATTTCCTTCCACTTTTTCATTGTATTAAACACTGTCGACTGTGACAAATGCAGCCCTGAAATCCAGCAATATAAAAGCAGATTGCCTCTGCAGTCTCCATGCTGTTAACTGATGACTTTCACATTCATCTGAAATAACTGTGTTGTTTGCATTCTATAAAAGTAAAAACACGAGATTTGTATCACAAATGTTTATTTTGTTAGTGGTCTGAAGAGAAATTTAAGCCTAACAGTTGATGCAGTGATATTGTTTATGTTGAGAAATACCTCTACAGTTGTGTGTCTTAAATTTGTGTTTGTGGAGATTTAGCGATAAGCTCTCCACCATGACACACTCAAGCCAAAACATCGTCGATTCACACCTTCATCAACAAACACAAACGTCCGTCTCCTGACTCTGTTATAAACAGATGCTTATCTGACCAAGACGGAAAGGTGACCCCTCCTCAAATGTTATAAACAAAACAGTCGACACAAAGAAACTAAACTGTTCTTAAGATGTCTGGTCCTAACATTTTGATTTCACCGAAACAAGAAAAAACGTCCACAGGGTGTGATTACTGCCAGATAACGATTACAGACTGGAAAAACGTGTCATTTAAACAAAACAAGTTTACTGGAATTAGAGAGGCAATTACTAGTAGAAATAAAAAGTTTCACTAAATAGTTTTCAGTGATGAATTCAGGAAAAGAATGAGCTCACAAAATTTGATTATACAGCCAGTTATGTCCGGTTATTACTGGACATACGGTTTCCCCTAAAGGCTTTTGGACGTAGTTATTAGTGCCTAAAAAGTGTCCATCAGAAGCCATAATCATAGTAAATTATAGGTCACAGCCATGCTTGCATACAGTTCCTCTTTACTGATTTATTCTGTTTTTTCTTTGTCAGACATTCGTGTTTCAAAACAAGTTAAAATATCAGACAAAGATGATCTGAATAATAAAGAAAGGCAGTTTAAAAATGAAGATTTGGTTATCCAAGTTAAAAAGAAAAACATCCAATACAACCTGGCTCTGCCTAAAGAGGCATAAATGGTATGTTTAAGCTCATGTTATAGGATTTTAATTACATTTAAAACCAATGTTAATAACAATAATAATAATAATAATAATAATAATAAAGGGGTCTGCAACATTTACAGCTACATAAAAATCGTTTGGAGGCGCAAAATTGTAAATAAATATTTACTAAAGGAAAATTATGTTTGCTTTCAAAGAAATACCATTTTATTTGTGTTTTTAAGTTTTAAAGCAATAAAAAATATAAATGTTGATGTTTCTGAAAAATAATGTAAATAAAAATAAGACATAGTTTTTAATGAGAAAAAAAATAGTAAATAATACTAATACTTGCCAGTCTGATGTGAAAAGTCAGTCCAAGATCTATAACCTTTTTAGCCAAATCATCAAGAACCTGCAGTTTGGGTCAAACGTCCCAGGCGTTTCTGCTCTTACCACGTGGTTGGTCCGGTCTCTGGTGGGCTGGTATTTGGGCGCAGGGACGCACTGCTCGGCATGGCCGTTGCAGAAGCAGCTTCCTTTCACTATCAGGTCGTAGATGGCAAAGTGTTGAACAGGAAGAGGCTTCCTTGTAGAGGCGAGACCTTTGACCTGGCAGGGGCACGGCTGGTGCTTCAGCAGCCGGATCCGGATGTTGGTCACCCTCAGCTGCTCCTGGCCCTCCAACCCGAACGGATCCAGCGACTGCCACTTCGGGAGGGTTCGATAAATCACCTAGCAGCCAGAGAGACGTTTTGAGTTAATGGTGTGGAATGCTACCCTCCAACTGCAGTTAAAAAAGAAAACCTGAAGAAACTTGACATGTTTGGTGTAACTTTTGCTTCATGTTTGAATTACCTGGGCATTCGTACGGTCCATTAGCATCTGAAAATAGCCAAACTGTCCAAACAAAACAGATTTTCATAGCAAATACCTCACACTTAATGGTGTAGTAACACTTGTCACTCACTCCATTTGCAATATAAAGTAAATATTTGGAGCAACTGATGTTTGTTTTTAAATCACTCAATAGAAGAAATTGGTTGGAGGGTGTTTGAGTTTCACACACCGTCCAATTGTGCAATCGTTTAATTCCTCAAGTGCATAAACTTTTGAACTCCCAAAAATTACTGCCTGTAATTTACAAGGGCAAGATTCAAGTTAAATGTTGCAATTTTTACTCCTGCTCTGACCAGCATTGTTACCCATTAGAAAACCGCTATGAAAGCAAAGTAACAGTGAATGAAAGCACCTATAGGTCTCATGTTTTTACACATAAAACATAGTAGGGAGATGTTTGAGTTTAGCAATTTATTAAATCCAGAACCCATTAGACTCCTGAACTGCCAAGTTACTCAGGAAAAATCTCAACTATTCTGATCTATTAAAAATCTATGGAGAACCCTGTTTGCCTATAATTCACCGTAATGCTGAACAGTGATTAGAAACTGACTTCAAAGCTGTTTCAAGCTTCTGTAAATACTCCCACCTATGAACCCCAACCAGGTGTGTTACGCTCAAAATTAGCTCAACTCGAACAAGCAGAAGCCATGAATAAACTGGCAAAAACGACATCGGAAATCAACTTCAGTCGCTCAGTTCATCGCTCCGGATCCTCACTTCCATCGTCCATCCTGGCGCCTCCAAAGATTAAGTGACACAGGGTCAATTTTGGGAGGCCTTTCAGTGGTTGCATAAAACATAAACATAGTGAATGGAAGCAGCTAAAAGTGTCATTTTTGTACAGTCTGGCTGTTACTTGAAATAGTTGAACTGAACTACAGTAACGTAGTTGTGGCAATGTTCTTCCATTCCACTCAAATTTAATCTCTGACAGCTATTAGCTTTTTAACAACATCATGTTTTTGGCACTAAAAGTAACTTCAAGCCAATTAGAGAGGAGACATTTTTGAGAAAGGTGTTTGAGTTTTACTGTGTTTTGTTTTACCAAATGTAGCTTCAGAGACCACTAGATCAAGTTTTGTAAAGACTTTTAGATCTGAAATACGTTTGAAGATCTGTAACATCTACTTAATTCTCTTCTTTGAGGGGTTTTCTCCATTTTTTCAGAGTAAAACACACCGGTCCAGCTCATCTGGTCCTTTATTGTGAGCTGGTTTAGGATCATGATTTACACCCCAGCATCATTGGATATAACCTCAGGTGACCTTGATGTTGCCGGGCATCCTTGCACGAGTGCATTCCCCGTTCTGTCTTTTGTCTGTTCCCTGAAAATCCTTTGAATTGATGATCCCTTTATGGCCTGCCATCGCCATGGCTATTGCTGCCGCTGGCAACTAACACCATTGCTGTGTTGTGGGGGAAATAGTTTGTGACACTTCCAAACCCTGCCTGGAGAATAAAACAAGTTGATATCATTTATATTTTGGGTAAAGTGTAGGAAACATCTTGGTGCTCCACCCTGATTGGCTGGAAGTGTGAAGGGAGGAGCGCTATTAACTTCCTCGTTATTGAACGAGGTCACAGGGGCATGGCTTTGTGATCCACGATTAAGAGAACACGACAAATAGGACGAGGGGGCGCCAGGTCCACAGGAGAGCACGAAGAGCCGGGCAGCACAAAGCCGGTGATGAAGATGCAGATCCACATAGCTCAGGACTGGACAAAAGGCCAACGACAGCCCGGCAACGCCACGGCAACATGAGCACACCCGTACACCGCTGCTGGCATGCACTCAAACACGCATCGACAAATCACAGTCCCTCTACGGCCCACTTTGAGCGTTTTATTTGTCTGTTTTCATTTAAATTTAGAGATAAAATGTAAAAGTCTGCAAATACGCTGATGACGCTTGTGTTTTTCTGAGTGTCCTACTATGAGAAGGCTCAATGTGAGCTTCAGGTTTATGATGTAATCGTTTTGAGTCTCATGGTGTCCCACCATCAGCTGGAGTGGAACAGTGCAGTGTCATGTTTTCTTGGTTCAAAGTCAACCTATAGAAGTACGGCCCAAATGAAAGCTGAGAATGATGAGAGCATGTAGAAATCATAGCAGAGTGTCCAGCTTGAATGAGCTCATATCAGGATTTATATAGTGTTCGTTTACTGATTTCAGGAATAGGACGCCACATATAATGTCTAAGAAGACCTAGCAAACAGGCACACAACCTAGAAATTTAAAGGCGTTTTTCTCCAAATAATCAAATAACCTCATGAGGCTTAAACTGCACTAAAGTTACACAGGTGACAAAATATTTTTTCCAGATGACACCATCTGTCCTACTTAAACTTCAGGCTTACCTTCAGTTTATTTTCTTACAACACCATGATGTCTGGCCATTAAAAGTCAATTTAACCCTTTTAGATCAAATGACGATCCAGCCAACTTTGCGGTACCGTAACTCTATGATACTTTGCTCTATCTGAAAAATCCTAGCAGTTTCTGAAAGGGGAAACATTGCGCTTTCCAGCCAGTATTGGGTTATTACGGTTATTTCACTCCTGCCATAGCAGAGAGTGAAATTAATCTGAGGGCCACTCAGTAAATTGTGAAAATAACTGCTAGATATTAAAAGTTTCAGTTGTTATGGATAAATCGGCAAACATGTTTATTCACAGGACATTTAGAGAACTTCATACAATCAAGATAAGTAAAGGCAGAGATTTGAAACTTAGGGTTAAGCTAATGCTACATGTGCTTATATACATTTAGACGGCAGCTGGAGTCCCACATTCTCTGGTTTATTTTGCTCAGACTCAGAAAACAGCCACATGCAGTTGTATTAACTATGTAGGAAGGCTGTTAGAAAAGATTTGAAATAAAGCGATGAATATGATTTTGTCAGAAATATGTGGATTAGTTCACCTTTAGGCATTTAACACAAAAATAAACCTTTTAGTTTATATTTCATAAGCAATTTAAGTGACAACTGGAAAGATGTACGTTGGTTTTAAACTGGTCCCTTTCATTATTTGATAAATATTTTTTAGATTTATGTTATGTTTGACTGCTTAAAGGGAGAGTCAATTTCATTGTATTCTGTACAAATTTTAAAAAATCTTAAAAGTATTTTTTGTACAAATCCAAAAAATTAAAAGTAAAGTAACTTCTTTCAGTGTCAGTCCTTCAGTACAAGAAGGTTTACTCTACATATTTAACATACTAAAAACCTGAAAGCCTCTAAAACTAAAAACTTTTTTTAATTTGATTTGATGAAATGTAAAGATTTCAACAAGAAACTCTAGGGATATTTAGGGCTTTATTTCACAAACTGATAAAACATTTAAAGTTTGATCAAAGTTTGACAACCTCAGCTGCTTGTAAAGCCGATTTGAAAAGGAAGTTAGACATTCTGCTGACTAATTGTGTTGTTGGGGGTTGTTGAGCTGTGTGAACGGAGAAAGAATCTCGTTTACTGTAAATAGGGCTGAGGATTGTCCTCCAAGCAGAAAGCATGGCTTTTGAAGCCTGGGAAAAAATTTAATCAGGCCGAAAAACAAGATCAAGTTCATTTGTGCTCATTTTCAAACTAAGCTTTTCATGAATTTAGTTTGTATTTGATCCTTTTTCATGTTTCCAAACGTTCACATTCATTAGTGGCAGAAGAAATCAACTATTACCGTCATTGTTGGAGGTTGAAAAGACCGAACGGATCGACTGTTCAAAGCACCTTTTGGAGATGAAAAGCCTTCCCCACCTGCCATTAAAAAATGCAACAGATTTCAGGCCTGAGGTTGTGAGTTCACTGCGGGACACTGAATATCTTTCTTCCTGTTTCAGTGTGCAAAGTAAAGTAAGCCCAGCTTTAACAGGCCTAATTCCATCAAAGCGCTGTGCACTGTAATCTGGTAAACAGGCACAATGGGCATTGATGGAAGCAGAAAGACAGAGAGAGGGAAACTCTGGGAGGGAGGGGCGGCGGCGGCGGCGTCTAGCCAATGGGACCGACATCCTTCAGAGAAACGGCACTTCCTTCCCAGCAGACAGACGGAGAGCGACTGTATGTGTTTATCTGAAAGGGCGGCCAGAGTGTGTTTGGAGCACAGAAAAGGGAAACACGTGTGTGTGTGTGTGTGTGTGTGTGTGTGTGTGTGTGTGTGTGTGTGTGTGTGTGTGTGTGTGTGTGTGTGTGTGTAATACCTTGTGGGGAACATTTTCCCGACACATACTACGTTGTGGGGACCGAAGGGGAAACACTGCTTTTGGGTCAGGGGTTGGGTTTAGGTCTAAGGTGTGGGTTGAGTTTTGGTTAGGCTGCAGAAATGAATGGAGGTCAATGGAAAGTCCCAACAAAGATAGCTACGCAAATGCGTGTGTGTGTGCATCAGAAGGAGGCAGAGCACCTAAAAATTGTGCGAAAGTAAGAGTAGAAGTACTTCAACATATTTAGCAGTCCAAGTATTTGAGACTAAAAGTATTTGGTGAAAAGACCTAAATGAAGTTGACTCCACCGTTTTCTTTAAATCAGACCAAATTGGTGTCAAATGTTTGTAATATTTTAAGGATATTAAGAAATGTTTCCAGAGGTCATGAAAGGTCAGCCAGCCCCCGACCTTCTCCAAGTCAGACAAAATTGGTGTGTGAATCTGAAGGTTATTTTGATTTTATCCAAGTAGGGGGGCTGGTAGATCTTTTGACCTTTAAACTTTCATTAATTTCTTCAAAGCCAAAGCAGCACAAACACAAAATTTTGCTGCACGAATGTTTTCAAGTTGATTGACACCAATTCTGTCTGATTTGAAGAAGGTAAAGGGGCCGGTTCACCTTTACCTTCTTTAAAATGACAGCGGCACAAATGAAAATTTTTGCAGCACAAACATTTGACACCAGTTTTGTCTGATTTGAAGAAGGCAGCGGGGCCAACTTCACTGAGAATATTGTGTATCATATCGTGAGATTATTGTACCACTACAGCCCTACTGAGTAACTGATCAAATTATCAATCATCTAATATTTAAAAATTACATCATCAGGTGGACCAAAATACAGAAGTTTTGGTATTTTACGGACGAAAATTACATAATGTCTGTAACTAACCAAACATAACAAAAAGAAAAAATCTCCAAATCAGTTTCTTTAAATAAAAAACTTATTAAACTTTAATAAAAACTGCAAAAAATCCAGAAATCTATTCAAACAAGAGTAGAAATATTTTATAATAAAGTTACTCAAGTAAAAGTAAAATATAGAGTAAAAATGCTCCCAAAAGTATTTTCTATTTCAGAAAAGTTACTCAAGTAAATATAACAAGTTACTTCTCCACTTGGTGGAGTTTTGGTCTCTCTTCCCTCAGGAGGTCAGACTGCATAACAAACACTTGCATTCTTACAGCTGACCTCATGAACGCGTGAATACTTTCCCTCCGTCTCTCCGCCATCACCTTTTCACCACTTCACAGGTGAACACGGAAAGCTTTCAGCACATGAGATGACATGCTTTTATGTTCGCCAGAGAAAGGAGAGAAGCAGAAAACCGAGAATGCCTGCTGCCTGCCATCGCTCCGAGCTACAACCCCCCATCCCTCCACACCTTCACCCTCCCTTTCTCCGACACCCGGCTCCAAACCTCCAGTCTCACTTATCTGATCCCAGCAGCTCACATGCAACCCTGAGAGCTTTGATGGCTGCTAAAAACAACACGCAGAGCCTCGTTTTGACTCCTTATGCGGTCAAAAATGTCAGTTTTCAATCATGTTGATGCAGGTGGAAGCTAATTATTACTGGTTAAGCTTTTGTTTTGCAGAACCAGCATAACAGCATGGCTTATTATTGTGCTGATTACACATGTAGCCTTAAAGGTGTCCTACTATGCTTCCTTGAACATGTTGGGTAAAGTTTATGGGCTATGCTAAAAATGTTTTGCACAAAATCATTCATAGATTGAGATTTTAGTCTGATCCGTTCTGCTTTAGGACCTCTTGTCACTGTAAATCGAAATAAGCTGCTGCTGGCCACACGTCCAACTCAATGTTTACATTCATGTCTAAAAATTCCTACAAACAGATGTGCAATTATACAAATGAAAGGCAAAAGTGGAGCCTCCTGCACAACCAACAAGAATGCAGCAAGTGGTTTCTGGATAATAAGTTAACAACAAAACACTTGTCTTTTCCATCAGCCATTGTACAGCGGTAAAACTAGCTAACCAAACGGGCTGGAGCTCTGCTTGGGTTGCTAGGTAACGGGTTGGGGTTGCCAGGCTCAAGGTTTCCCCAGAAAACTTGCTAAGCCCTGTGGATGGGCGGTAGGACCAACCACTCAAAAACAGCAGCTCGCGTGTTTTTGAGTTAAGAAATGTTTAAAGTTGACAGGAAATTTGGAATTATCACTTGATAATTACGGAAGATGAATATCTGAACACCAATTATGAAGTCTTAAAAAAATGCAATTTAAAAAAAAAAATAAATAAGTAATGCTCAGCCTAGTGGGGGCACAAGTAAAGCCTGGTGGCCCGCCAGGCTTATAATACACTGAGGGAATCCCTGAGGCTGCCGATTTGTGACGTTACATTTGGAAAGTTTTTGAAATGGCTCATTTTCCAGACACCAAAAAACATTAATCTGTTGTCATAAAACGGTTGGGTGTTTTTTAAGCACTTTGTTTGATTTTAGAAGCAGTAGAAAACCAAATGGAAGTAGAACAAATGTGCAAAGTGTAAACTTTTCATAATAAGTCCCCTTTTAAAAAGAAATAGGCTGCAAGTATAAAACAAAACCATGTCCAACATCTTGAAAGTATACTTGTCCTCTTCTGTTTCTGATAGAAACCCGTTTATTGAGAATCTGGTATTGGTTTCAGAACAGCTCTGGAGCCCTTTAGTTCTGGTACCACTTAGATTTTATAACAACCATATTTTCTACTGTATTGTCGAGGATTCTGTTGATTCGCTCTTCTGATTTGATTCCCCAAAGAGATATTAGATAAACAAGCTATATTTCTTCAACATGTATTGCAAAACTAAATTTTGCAATACATTTGCAGTGTTAAATGTTCATTAGAATTTTAATTTTATGATTCCAAAACAAAAATGTTATCATTTATTGCAATAACTTCTGGAACATTTTATCGTACATCAGAATTTATCATGATAGGCCTACTAGTACGTTATCATTATTAAGGAATCATTTACTTTAAACAAGCTCCTTTATCTTGCTGAAAAGTTACTTGTAAGTTAGTTTTGTCTTGTTTCCAGTGTGCTAACTTGGTAAACTTTGTGTTTTTGCAGACTATAAATGGTCTCTGTGGTGTAAGGAATCTGTGCAGCTGTCTTGGTTTTGCTGTGGAGCCTCTGGTTCAGGGGTGAAGCCTAATTACAGAGGTGGAGAAAGAGCGGCCAGCTGAGCGGCAGGAGAAAACAGCTGGTCCGTCAGAGCGCTGCCTGACCTCTTCTAAGATCTGGCTCATCAGCTGAGGCGTCACAAGTCAAAGGTCAGGCTCCCTGCACAACTGGCTCTCACTAACACAAGAAAGCCACAAACCAAGGGAGGAAAACAAAATGTAGTTTACACACAGCGCTCCAGCAGCTGTCAGAAACAGTTTGCAGAAATGACCGCCAGGCTCCCAGAGCAGCTGCAGAGCGGCTCCCGACTCACACACTTCCAATTAAACATCAGTGGATGTCAGGAAGCTCTGCAGCGCCGCAGCCGATTAAGCTCTCAATCACCTGGCGCTGCTCTCGCTCTGCTTCCTACGCCGCCCGGTGACTGAGCCAACACGGGAAAATCAGAATCGGCAGGATTACCGTCCACACGCGACATGTAAATTATCTCATCAGTGGAGCTTTTATTTTTTCAGAGGTTGTTGGAAAACGCTGACACACCTCCAGCATTTTCTCTGCAGGTGTGGTTCCGCCCCCCCCCGCCCCGCTCCACCTGCCTCCTGACAAGCTGCGTTTGTTTGGAGTGAAGGAAAATCTGATTTCAGTAGCGGATTTAAATCTGGTCACTCACTGCGTCCAGAGGGAAAAACTGTCTTCATATATTTAAGGGGTTTTGATGCAACGGGATTAAAAAATCTGGCCCTTCATGATGATATAAATAGTCCTGAAACGATTAATCGTGATTAATCAATTATTGAAATGATCAACTAATTTAGTAATCTATTATTCGCTGACTGAAGTATACTGACTCAAAATGAGGCAATTTGCTAAAAATGTATGCATACATTTGTACAGTTTCAGTTTAATTAGTGTGCTGAATATGTTCATTTAGCAAATACCCTTTCTTGGAGTCTGCATACTCCAGTTATTCCAAAATTAATCACGATTAATCATTTCAGTGTTATAAAAAAACAACTTTTTTCAGTTTGGTTTGAAATCTGGACCAGGTTTGGTCTATTGAAGCTTTTGATGACTTCCATATTGAGCTCTGAAACAGGAACAACATTTTTTTGTTTATTTTTTAAACTATTTTGAGACGGATGTTGCTTTTAGTTTCCAAACTTTCACATTAAACGTCACTACTAAAAAGCTTAGTGTGCAGCAACCTATTCTTTGTGTTTCGCCAACAAATGTGGGCACACTTCGGTCTAAACTTGTTGCAATTAGCAAAAAATCACAAGATCAATTAAAACAAGCTTGATCATTTCCATTTGCGTGTTTGTTTTTCTGGTGTCTTTCTACTAAAGACCAGATGAAACAACTTCAGTTTGGTGGATTAGTTCTAAATAGTTGTCTTTGTTCATTTACATTTTAGTTGTTGCTTTGCTTGTTTTGTTTATTTTGGATATTTAAAATGTTTTCTGATTATACTGATAAATGTTATACTTTATCAGTATAATAGGCTGCACAGTGGCGCAGTTGGTAGAGCTGTTGCCTTGCAACAAGAAGGTTCTGGGTTCGATTCCCGGCCCCGGCCTTTCTGCATGGAGTTT
This sequence comes from Micropoecilia bifurca, assembly GCA_903067075.1. Taxonomy (NCBI): domain Eukaryota; kingdom Metazoa; phylum Chordata; class Actinopteri; order Cyprinodontiformes; family Poeciliidae; genus Micropoecilia; species Micropoecilia bifurca. Next base: position 56,716 of record CAEGAF010003269.1, read on the forward strand.
GCATGTTCTCCCTGTGCATGCGTGGGTTTTCTCCGGGTACTCCGGTTTCCTCCCACAGTCCAAAAACATGACTGT
>CAEGAF010003305.1:0-42264 GCA_903067075.1 Micropoecilia bifurca
ATTTAAGTGTTAGATAGCAGTTATTACTCATTGTAAATCCACCATTCTCTAACTGTGTATAAAATAAACAGCCTCCGGGTGTTTATTTACCGTATTTTCCGCACTATAAGGCGCACCGGATTATAAGGCGCATAGAATAGACGCCGCAGTTATGTTGCCACCCGTCCGGTATTGAACGGGACATGATTTGTTCCGTTCATTACAAATATGGATGTCTAATAATAAAAAATTGGTCCAATGTTCTTTATATAGCATCTGCACTAGTCATTGTTTCACTCACGGTTTTGCGATATTGTGCCCAACTGCTTTCTGGTTAGCACAGACCAACCGACACGCTGCGCCGCCTCTGTCTCTCTTCCTCCGACACCCACGGCTTTAAATGTATAGGTGCTGCTGGTCCCTTGATAACTCTAGCAGAAGCACCGGATAAATGTCTAAAGCTACTTTGTTGACATAAAGAATGTCAACAAAACAGCCCGATTCCGGCCGGCGAGGAGAGACTTCAGGACTGGAATGGGGCGTCTGGGCCGGACGATGGTCACCGTCTCCGTTCGCGCACAACATGTTTGTGGAGAACGTGATGCTAGATGACCTGCAGACCTGATTATTAGGTGGGGAGGTAGAAACATAGACATGTCTATGGGTAGATAGGTCAGTCAAACCTTATTAAAAAAACAGTTTTTTGACAACATCCCAGCATGCACTGCGCGCTTCTTCTACGGGGAAAATGAAGTCGGCAGCTGCTTACCGTAGTTGCTAGACCTGTTGTGGCTCAATATTGGTCCATATATAAGGCGCACCGGGTTATAAGGCGCACTGTCGGCTTTTGAGGAAATATAAGTGTTTTAGGTTCGCCTTATAGTGCGGAAAATACGGTAATATTGATAAAATACTTAAATTTAACAAATCAAGTCTGCTTACTTCATAACTTTGAGTTTTCCGCAATATCCAGACGTTTGTTGTACCAAGCAAGCGAACCAATAAAGTCTGGCTGTAACTTCCACCATAAAGATTTTTATTAGGGTCAAATAAACGCAGCAAAGCTGCTTCACACAGCTGAATAATCAGGCACAGCTTGTTATTTTTGCTTTTGACTTTGTGCATTTAAGTTTAAACTTTATTTTATCTTATAACTGGAAAAAATTTGGTTTAAACTGTGAGACATATTACAGTCTCCCATGTCGTCCACAGATCCTTCAAAAATATCCATAAATCTTAAATTCATGCATCTAAAAATTTGAAAATTAGGGGTTCCAAGTGTCTTACGTTCATCTTTAAAAATGTAAGTTGGTCATAAATACGTTAATCATACGTCTGACATTTTGTTGTGACCTGACTATGCTACTTGATTTACTTTTTCTGGTGGGAATTTTCTGTTAGGCAAAGGTTTGAGTCGCTGCAGACATTATGATCATGTTCTGAGACGGTGAGGCTACCGCTAACTAGCTGCTAACAAACTTTTTCTGGCTAGCTAGCATCATCACATCTGACGCTAACCTGCACAAGGCAAAACAAAAAAAAAGGCGCTTGGTGCTACTATGATACAAAATGCTTAAACAGCCTTAAATGTGAGCAGGTGAAACTTTCTCCTTCCTCCTCCTCCACTCTGCTGCTCCTGGTTTCAGGCCGAGTACTCGGAGCTGGTGGAGACCCTGCTCTCCACCCAGAGGGACGCCGTGATCTACCAGCGGCTGGCCGACGCCTTCAACAAGCTGACGGCCAGCAGCACGCCACCCACCATGGACCGCAAGCAGAAGGTGGCCTTCCTGAAGAGCCTGGAGGAGTTTGTGGCCAACGTGGGCGGCCTGCTCTGCGTGAAGTAACCACTGGGAACCAATCCCTGAATACTCCCATCATTCTGGAGACGCCCTCCGTGCTCCGCCCCCCTTCCCCTCCGCATCCCACTACGCTCAGCAGGATCCGCCCGCCTCCCAGGATCCTCCACTCAGCTGAATGTTTCTTTTTACTTGCTTTGTTTCTACCCCTCTGTATGACGACACCTGCGGCGCCGAGAGAGTTTTTGAGGAAGTGACATCTTAAAAACCGGACTGCAGAGCAGACGGACTCCTTCTAAGGAATGTACACACACACACACACACACACACACACACACACACTAAGGGTGAGACCTGATGCCATTAATTCGATACTGGATGTGATGTAACATTTTCTTAGTGCAACGTCGCAGCGCACACACACATACACACACACATACACACACACATACATACCCCAGTCCTTCCCAGAGTGCCTTTGTTTTTTCTTGATTGTTGGATGTGTGTATGAATGGATCATGTCATACATCGAGTCAAGCTATACAGACTGTGCCTACCTTCTGCCAAGAGTACAGCACCTCCAGTCTTGAATTGCATGCACAAAGAAACAAAAAAACAAAAGAAATGCGTTGCCGTGACAACAGATGTGTGGCCGGGCCTCGCCTTTTTTTTGAGGGCTGATCCACACGGCACAAGGGAGCGTCTGCTTGTCGGCGACCACAGAAAACCAAAATAAAGAGGCTGTGTGTGTGTGGGTGTGTATGTAAATATATATAAATATAAATAAGCATATATATATATATATATATATATATATATATATATATATATATATATATATATACACACACACATATATATAAAAAATATATATGTGTGTCTTTTTCAACCACGAACTCTTGGGGAAATGTTCATTTAAAGAATCCAGTTGACTGAAATGTTTTTATATGCCAGTAGGAGACGGCCGGTTGTACAGGTTCAGCTAAAGAGGGAGCGACTTCGGCCATGTTGACCGTAGCGGCTTGATGGGGGTTTTTTCTATTTGGATTCCTGTTGACCTTTCATCATCCGCTGCCTCCACTCGAGGCGAAGGCCCAGGTCCCGCCAGGCGCAGCAGGTTATTTTTCTACAGCAGCACATTCATAGGACGACGACTCAAACACTGGATTATAGCAGAGACTGTTGGAAGTGAAGGACAGCAATAACTTACCAAATAAAAAAGGAGCAGAGCCACTTGATGGAAGCATTATGTTGGAGACGGAATCCTCTTCCTTAAGAGAACTATCCCAGTTATTGTAGATGGCTGTTTTGTTAATGAAGTGTAAAAGTGTACATAAAGTTATTGTATAAAAACCTTCTGGTCTCTGGTATTTTTCAGTGCTGTCTGTGGTATTTATTTTTAATCTTAACTGTAATCAAAGAGATGAAAAGGTCCAAACAGGTTTGGCCTTCACCATAAATGTGCAGTATGTGACTTTTATAAAACTTGTTTTTTTTTGCATATTTGTTGAAACAGTCAACATGTGACAATATGGAATGAGACAATCATCTAAAAACTAGAAACAACCAATCAGAGCCAAGAGGCGGGTGTTAGTGCTGTCAATCATTTAGCAACACCTCAGTTGCTAGTTAGAATAGCAAGGAGTAAGTATTTTTTTAAATTGTCTTCTGGCTCTCAGTAAATCAATATGGTTGTAGTGAAATTAAGTAACTTCCTGATTCAACAAGCAGCTACTCAACCTTAAACAGTTCTATCAAAATTATAAGATTATTTCCTCTTTAATCAAATCTGAGGCAGCACAGTGGCTCAGTTGGTAGAGCTGTTACCTTGCAACAAGAAGGCTCTGGGTTCGATTCCCAGCCCCAGCCTCTCTGCATGGAGCTTGCATGTTCTCCCTGTGCATGGTGGGTTTTCTCCGGGTTCTCCAGTTTCCCCCCACAGCCCAAAAACATGACTGTCAGGTTAATTGGTCTGTCTAAATTGTCCCTAGGTGTGAGTGTGTGTGCGCCTGGTTGTTTGTCCTGTGTGTCGATGGATCAAATCTGATTTTTAACCCTTTCATGCTTTCCTGTAATGTGGAGATTTGAAATTGAGTTTTTTTTTCATATGTTAACATAGAGGCGTATTCAGTTCTAGAGATATTTTTATCCAATATTTGCTTAGCATACAACACAAGAGCACTTATGGGAAGGACTCACTCATCTGGCTTCATGTAAATGTTTAATAATCTGAAAACATACATTTCAGTTGTTTTCAGGCGCTTGGTGCTACTATGATACAAGCGCCTAAAGACAATGAATTCATTGTCTTTAGTACTTGCGTATAAAATCCACCTTTTTTCAGCTGTTGACAAATATTTTACAGTAGTTATGGGATAAAAATGTCTCTGAATTAAAAAGGCTGCTGACCCCTAATATAGGGTTATAATGCAGCTGCTTTTATGAAATATTCCATTCATATGAGCTTTGAGCCACTTGATTGGTGGGAACCTGCGGTTTTTAGCAGCATTGTGTCAACTTAAAAAACCTTTTATGAAGCATGTTTTACAAACTAGAAACTCGTAAAAACACTTGTCCTTAAAAGAAAAATTGAATTTCGTTGTAAATAGTGAGAAAAATGGTAATAGGATAGAAGAAATTTCAAACAGTTCCCGGAGCAACACGTAAAAAAGCCTTTTCTTAGCTTTTGCTCAACAAATAGACTAGTTTTGACCCACTGCGGTAGCCGTAGTTTCTCAGCTACGTCATCTCCCAGCGACAACTCACATGTTGACAGTATCAGAAGAGAAGAGTTCTTAATCAGGTATGTTTATCTGAGGAGAACGCACTGAAAAGTCACGGTGTTCCGGTCTGCTAACGAAAATACAACATTTTATTGGTCGCTCTTTCTTCCGGGATCAAATCATTTTACTGCGGTCACAACAATCTGGTGTTGAGGAAGGTGGAGAACATTGTACTCAAGTAACAGTAACAACTAAACTTAACTACTTAAACGTATTTTTACTCAAGTAAAAGTAAAGCCGAGCTTGAAATTACTCGAGTGAACAAAGTACGTAAAATCTGATTTAATATTTCAAAATATCAGTCAGACGACATATGTAGTTTTGTGTCGATTCTGATATTTTAAAGACAAAAACGAAGAAAATAATACAAATAATTGCAATATTAGGCATAATAAACACTTTAGCAAATCTTTTTTATTATACAACTTATGAAACTACTGTAGATATGTAAAGTACTTTCAGTGACTGTTACTCCTTGGCCTCGAAAGGCTCAGCAAATATAAAGCGATAAAACAACAAAGGTTGCGTAAGAGCAAGAGGTCTCACTTTGTCATAAACTGTAGGTATGTCTGTATCTCATGCATTTTTGTTTAAAACATGTTTGTTTCTCATTCAGTGAAGTTACTCTCAGTGGGTTGAGCATCCAGAAATATTACTCAGTAGAGTACTCTAGTAGTGGGTAAGAAAAGCAGTACTGCTAATTAATATTATTCTAGTAGAAGTAAAAAGTATAACGCTGTAGTAAAACTACTACTGAAAGTAAATCTCCAAAAGTGTAAATGTAGTTACTAGTGTCATCCTTAAGTGCTGTAATTCTGAGCAGAAATCATCTTGTGCCTTTCAGACTAGAAAGTTCCTGAAGAAAAGAAACATTTTCATTGCTTGTTTAGTTCATTCTAAATAATGACCCAACAAAACCAACATTTTGAGGTTTTATTTTTAGTTGTGGATCAGTTTAAATCTGCTGACCAAATTCTACTTTAATTTTGAAGGTTTGTGGAAAAACCTCAACCAGTTTTATAAAAGGCAGCGACTAGACAGCACTAAATCTCACCAGGACTTTGCACATGACAAATATCATTATAACCATATTTAAATAAATATTTTCTTCCTCTCACGTTTCAGGTTTTCAGTTCCTGCACAGATTCATCTTCCTGTCCTGCCGAAACGTTTTCCCTCCAGCTGATCTTCCTCTCCTCACTCAGCCATGAGCGACAGTGACGACGACGACGTTCCCACCCTGTCCGCTCACACTCTGGCTGCCCTGAAGGAGTTTTACAACGAGACCCGATCCGGTCCTGATCAGGACGGGACGCCGTCCGACCCGTTCGCCGTGGGAGCCGTGGAGGAGGACTGGGTGAGGTCCAGCGGTCCTCACACACCAGCTCTCTGAGAACGCACTCCATTGATTTTGTGGCATAAAAATGAGAGACTTTGTTTTTCTTCTTAGAAATTCCCATTTATGTAAGTCCTGAAGAATTAAAAAAACAAACAGATTTTACTGCAATTTTCATGTGTTGAACCCCAGTGTTGTTTGGTTGCCAGAAAAAAAAATATGGTTCACACCAAGAATTTGGAAGATTTCATCCAATTTGAAATGTTTAATTTAGAGGAAAAGCTGGAAATCTCTACAATCGCACTTCTTAGTCCAGACATATGAATAATCCAGCAGACAACCCGGCTGCTATTAACCAGAAATGGCCTGTTTCTATAAGAATTTTACCAAAATTTAAGGATTTTTTTATTGTCATGCCACCTAGCTAGCTTGTGGTACGAAATTTAGACTCACGTCCCAGATCAAGAATTCCACCACAAGAGAAAATAAATAAATCAATAAATAAACCATAAAGTAATGTAAGTGCTGTATATCATCAGTCTGACAAGGGCAGAAATGTTCCTCAGCCTGGTGGTTTTGCTCTGGATGCTCCTCAGTGTGCAGGATGGGTGGAGTTGGTTGTACAACATTTTATTGTACAACCAATAAAATGTTGTACATCTTTACATTTTAAAGATGTGTAAGCTCCTGTATATCTATATCTGGTCCTGTGTTCTCCAGCGGATGAGTCAGTTCTGGTACAGTGATGAGACGGCAGCGGTGCTGGCGGAGGAGGCGGTACGGCAAGCCGGAGAGGGCGGCAGGTAAAGGCTCACATTGTTGAGCATGAGACACACGTGGATGTAATACCAAGGTAAAGCTGCAGATGGCAGCACCTCTTCTATAGAAGTTCGTGATTTTCTTTTTGATAATAATTAGGAATAATTCGGTATCCTTCCTGAATTGTTCCTGAAAAACATAAGGGTTCACCACCTGAGTGAAGTTTCCCCCCAGCTTCTTCAAATCAGACAAAATTGGTGTCAAACGTTGTGCTGGTTTGTGCAGCAAAAATGTTCGTTTGTGCCGTTATCATTTTAAAGATATAAAGAAATGTTTCTAGAGGTCATCCAAGGTCAACCAGCCCCCACCTTCTTCAAATCAGACAAAATGGGTGTCAATCAATTCAGCTACTTTTGTGCTGGTTTGTGCAGCAAAAACGTTGTTTGTGCTGCTTTGGCTTTGAAGATATTAATGGAAGTGTAACGGTCCAAAGGTCAACCAGCCCCCCCACTTTTATGAAATCAAACAAAATTGGTGTCAAACGTTTGTGCTGATTTGTGCAGGAAACATTTTTGTTTGTCCTGCTATCATTTTAAAGATATAAAGAAAGTTGGATTTCATAAAAGGGGAGGGGTTGGTTGACCTTTTGACCGCTACACTTTCATTAATATCTTCAAAGCCAAAGCAGCACAAAGTTTTTGCTGCACAAAGCAGCACAAACGTTTGTCACCAATTTGCCTGATTTGAAGAAGGTGCGGGGGCAACTTCACTCAAGTGGGTTCACCAACTCGAACTTAAGATGTTAAGACCTGTATCACAACATAAACTTACAAAAGAAAGTTGCATTTTTTATATATAGTAGTAAGCGAATAGTAATTCATGGTCTGGCTAACTGGCGATAATTTGCACTTACGCAAAAAAGTTTGTTAGCTAGCAAGAGTTAATTAGCACCTAGTTAGCAGTAGCCTCAACCTCCTTGAGTCACAAATTACAGTGAAAATGTTTACTCACGACTCAAACCTTTGCCTGACAGAAAGGTCACAAATAAAAACTACTTATACAAGAGTTAATAGTTCTGGCACAACTAAAGACCTGGGATTAACTTATTTAAGGTCAATTTAGTTTCTTAAATGAAGACATTTTAAGGATGTGGATTATGACAGACTGCAGTAGTGCTCAGTTGGGCAGATTTGTAGAGTAGAGAACAGATCCGCTGATTTGATGAGGTGTGTTTTCCTTCTCCTTTGCTCCCCCTGTCAGGGTAGCGTGTGTGAGCGCGCCCAGCGTCTACCAGAAGCTGAAGCAGGGCGCGGAGGGCGGCTCCCACAGGGTGTCGGCCGTCCTGCTGGAGTTCGACCGCCGCTTCGCCGCCTACGCCGACGACTTCGTCTTCTACGACTACAACGAGCCGCTGTGCCTCCCCTCCGCCGTGGCGCCGCGGAGCTTCGACATCGTCCTCGCCGACCCGCCTTACTTATCTGAGGAGTGTCTGAGCAAAGTGGCCCAAACCGTCCAGTACCTGAGCAAAGGCAAAGTGCTGCTGTGCACAGGTGAGAACAAGAGGAGCTGATAGGAGGGGAAATCTGTGACACGCTAATGTTTTAAATCAACGTCTCCTGGTTCTGCCTCTACAGGAGCCATCATGGAGAATGTTGCCAAAGAACTGCTGGGGGTAAAAATGTGCAGCTTTTTGCCCAAACACAACAGGAACTTGTCCAACGAGTTCCGATGTTTCGTCAACTATCCGTCTGACCTGCTGTGCAGCTGAGGAAGTGGGAACCCTGGACACCTGCTGTTTCCAGGAGGAAGAGCTTAAAGACGGCACTCAGGACAGCAGGGAGGAAGAGGAAGTGGACAATTTAATTTGCCATGAAATCAGTTAACAGAATCACAATCTGCTACTGTCATTAGACTAGATATTACTGAGTTGTTTTTTTAAAGATATCTTAGCAAAACCCACAAAGTGTTTTCAACTCTTATTATGCATTTTTCATTCATTACATCAAAGCGAGAGCCTTTTTCTGCTCTCGTGTTTCAGTGGATCTACCTCAAAAAGGGAAATCAGACATTTTCACATTCAACACGTTTGTTTTTTCCATTAAATCGATGTTGAAAAGTTGCAAATCATACCTGAATCACGTGGCTGAATCTGAGCTCTAGTAGCTTTTCATTTGAGTTCTTTCACAATTATCAGAAATAAACATTTCCAATAGTCAACATGTTATATCTGATAGTATAAAAACAACAGTTCAGTTGAAATAAAATGTTTCCCTATTATGCACTAATTGATAAGTTTTGTGTGACTGGATAAATACAAGTTTAAAACCTAACTGAATGTTTCTGAGTGTTTGAGCTGAAGAATTAACGACTCTAAATGTCGATGGATGGATAATATGCACAAGCCTATTTTTGTTTAAGCAGAATAGTGTGGAACCATATAGTTGTTTTAAAGTTTAGATTGTTTTTAATTTTTTACTCTCTTGTCAGTCCCATAATTCAAACAGAAACTCTACCGTAAAGTAGAAATTGGCTTTTTAATCGAAAACCGGAATCAAATCGAATCACTTCCCTAATAAAATGACGACTGAGTTTTATACAAACATTGCTGCGTGATAAAAGGCGGTGGTTTACCAGGATCATGTTTTAACAGCAGGGCTTCTTGTTCTCCAAAGGTTTTTATATTGGAAGTACCAGAGTAGAGGAGGGAACCATACAAATGGGAGGGAAAAAAAAAACTTGTGGCCACGACTTGTAATTAAGTCGTGGCTACAAATTGAACAAGTCGTTCCCACCAGTCATCAAGTCGTGGGCCTGAGTTATTAAATTAATCCTCTTAAATTTTGGTTTAAGAGGCAGAAAAAGACAACAAACTGAAGGAACCAATATTATCTTGTAATGCTAGGACGTTTTAATAAAACCTTGGTGTGTTAAATCCGGCTAAATAAAACTCAGTAACTGAACTGCAGCTTCTTTTCCCACCAGCAGATGGCAGCATCGGTCGGGGAAATCATGTCAAGCCGGAAGGAGGCCCAGATCAAGAAGACGTTCCATAGTTTGGTGGATTTTGGCGAAATTGGGACATGCGAAACAAAATTCAGACAACTATGCAAAAAGAAAAAAATCATAATATATGTATTTTTCTTTTTTTAATGGCAGATGTTTTAGTGTTATTACTCCAAATTAAAATCTGTTGCAAGCGCGTACATCCAGTTGTTTCTTGAATTTATAAATAAAGTCTTCATGGATGCAGAATTTTTTTAGTCCAATTGTTCAAATTCAGCTTTTTTTTTTCTACCAAAGCTGTCTGTCTGTCTGTCTGAATGTCTGTGCCCCCCCCCCGTCTCCTTCAGGATTTCTTCCCAGTAGAGAACATCCGTCTGGTTTTGGGTTTTCCTCCCTCCACGCTCTTGTTGCTGCTCTGACCGTCTCGCTCCTTCTCCATCAGCGGCACGCAGGTGCAACCGACGGCCACGGAGACGTAAATCTCGGTGTAGGAGTGGCGTCCGCCAACACAGGAGCCGGTTCTCCGCAGGATGACGGAGGGAGCGAAGACCGGGGCGCTGCGGTACTGCTGGCTCCGCCCGCCGTGCGGCCCGACCAGGCAGCCCTTACACAGGCAGTAGGCCTCCGGGATGTAACGGGGGTATCTGGTCGGGTCGTAGGACATCCTGGGAAACACGTTCAGCACAAGGCTTAAGTAACTGTACGCAAGTTTTGTTTGTTTTTAGTTTGAAATGGTAAATTGTAATTTATAACATGCAGAGGTGGGTAGAGAACCCAAAAAAATTACTCAAGTACATTTAAAGTAGCAATACTTCAGCATATTTGTACTCAAGCACAAAAGAAAAAGCACAAAAGAAAGCATCCAAGAAATTGCTCAAGTAAGGGTAAAAACAAAGTATTTGATCAAACCACCAACCATTTAATATTTAGAAAAATGTTGAAATCATTTTGTTTTGATATAAAACTTATGAAACAGAAATTGCAGATGTGTGTCTGATGAATTTCTGGCTAAAACAAGCTTGTTCTTATAGCGACTCAGAGTGAGGAGAGAATCACGAAACTTTACTCAAGAGTAACAATACTTCATAAAACTGTTACTCAAGTAAAAACACAGTGAAGCAAAACTACTCTCAAAGCAAATATAACTGAGTAAATGTAATTAGTTACCCAACTCTGCTTAACATGTCATCAAATTATGAATGTTTTTGTTTTTTACTGATTCACAACCTTCTGGATTGCATTTAAACTTTAGTGCTTATTGATCCTCCACAGATTTAGCGGTCATAAAAGGCCGGTCAAGCACCGGTCACAGTCACACACACAGTATTTCAAAATGGAAATAGGAAGTGAAGATTTTTATAAAAAGAAAAAACCATGTGATATAACAAAAAAGCAAATAAAACATAATATAAAAGCTCAAAACACACGAAAAAAGTAGAAATTGAGAAGATGGAGCTCATGTACCATTTGTATCTCCAGGTTTGTTCAGGTCAGAGTGAAGTCATTTCTCTCCACGGTCACCTCATGCTTGAAAAACATTTACACTTAAGTGAAAAACCAATGCCAGCTGCTGGTTTCAGATATTTCTCACTTAATTGCCCTTAACCGGATTGTTTGTAATTTGCGCTTTTATTAGGATCAGCCTGGACTCTACTGGGATGAAAACACAGTTGCGACCGGATTTAAACCAGATGTTTGTGCAAAGTGTCCTAAATATCTTGTGACGTTTAGCAAAAGAACTAAATGTTTCCAGTTATTCACTCTTATTTTTTTTAAACTGTTTTGAAATCAGAACAGGCAACTAATAGCTAATAAAAATCTAAATAAAATCTTCCTCCGCCGCGGCTGCTCCTACCTGTAGGCCCAGGGGGAGACGCTCCGCAGGTTGACCGGGAGGCGGGTCCTGGTGTCGGCCGGGCTCGGTGTCTCGGTCGGGCAGGTGAGGTTGAGTTTGTCCCGGGGCTCCAGCTGCAGAGCGTGATGAAAGGCGCTCATCACTCCCACCGAGAGCCGCCCGAACATCTGCTCCAAAATCTCCTCCGGCAGGTCCAAACAGGGCCGCGTTCTGGTGCTTTTCTTCCGAACCCGAGCCGTCTCTGCCAGCCAGGCTGGTACCGGAACCAGCAGCAGCAACAGCGGAACCAGGACGCAGATCCGACACCGCATCGCTGCGGTCTGTTGTGCCACGTAGCGCACAGCTCAGACCACTTGGTGGTTTTTCCTCTTCTTTCTGATCAGATAGCAGTAGGAAGTTTTTTGGGGGGTTTTAAAGACGCTTAATTCCCAGAAGTCATTAGTTCTGTTCGCGGAGGATCGCTGCGCCCTGCAGTCTGGAGCAGACAGACAACCCGAGTCACCGGCGCGCTGCCAGGAAAACTGCAGAAACTTCTTTGGCTCATCACATCCACAGCGCCGCCAGGACTAACACTCGTCACAAAAGGGATAAAATACGGACTATTGTTTTAGATCTTCTCATTTCTGTTTAAAACGTCACACAAAAAAGCGATTTTCTATTCTCAGCTGCGGGCACAAAGCCCGCTGGGCGCACAGATGCGATGCGCTGCGCCATAACACAGACGTCTAAATCAAACTGAGGCGATGACAGGAAAAGCGATCCTCTCCTCAAACATCGGCCTGTGGCTGAAAAATAAAAATATTCCCGGGACCATGAGAGCAGCTGATGCGGACTGGGATTCCTGATCTCGCTCCCTGTTCAGGTCCGGCCGGGAGAAACTGGGATCCGTTTGACTTCATCAAGCAAAACACGTTTTGATGATTAACCCATTCATCTGGGGTTTATTAAACCAGTTTATATTCTTATCTTTATATTTTCCTTAAAAGTCAGTTTAATTGGCAGTTTTGTGAAATATCACTTTTTACTTAAAGGGGCATTATGTAAAGTTGACATCTGTTTTTTTTAGCTCTACATCATGTCATATTATTCCCTAATCAAAAACACCTGAAGTGTTGCTTTGATTCTTTCATGCATGTTTGAGAAATCCTTGAATCTCCATGGCAACCATTCGCCTGGTTGGACGTAGCTCCGCCTTCAAAGACAAAGCTCCTCCTCGGAGCTGCAGCCTCCTCCACTCAGCTCCAATGACTTCCTGAAGGCGGAGTTTCAGAAAGAGCAGGAGTTTCTTAAAGTGACAGCAGCCCAATTTCAAGCCTTTCAATTAGGAAGTCAAATTTCTATTAAGCCATATTTGATGTATAGAGATGTTTTTTATGACAACCGAATATGATTGTGCTATAAAACGGCACCACATGCCTGGAAAACACACAATATTGAATGATATTGAATGAATACATTTAAACCTAAAAGCAAAGATGTAGGAAATTATCTACATTTATGATTTCCATGGGATGGAAATCATAAAATTACTTCCATGCCATGTAGTTGCACATTTGCACCCAAGAAACGCTCTGTCCGTTTTCAGTCCCGGTATCTGAAGGACAGCAGAGAACCAGATCCACAGGAAACAGGTTAAAGTGCAACAGGTGCATCTCTGAGGTCAGGATGTGAATAACATCTCAGGAATAGTCCTCAGATATGATCACATCTGTCACTCTGATTCTGAATAGAACGACGGACATTTCATCTAAGCTGAGAATAAGGAAGAAAGAAAGAAAGAAAGAAAGAAAGAAAGAAAGAAAGAAAGAAAGAAAGAAAGAAAGAAAGAGAGATTTGACTTCTAAAAGTGAGGTCAGAAGTCTAATTTAAGTTTTTCCTTTAAGTTTTAGGGGAAATTTGCTCTCCAGGAAACACTTCTCACAGATTTCTCTGGAGTAGCAATAACAGTTTATTTTAAAAAATGACTCAATAGGCTAAAAAATAAAAATAAATATGAATTCATCTGAGCCAAGAGTTGGATTAGGTCCAGTCTCCTGAGACACTTTCCATCTCTAAAGAGGTTTATTCACACATATTCGGACTGTGTGTTGCTAACAGATGCTTCTTTTTAATCCGTCCAGGTTTGTTTTTGCTTTTTATGCAGATCTGAGATATTTCAACCTCTTCTTCCTGGTCTCCGATCAGGAGGTCAGTCCCTCATCACCAGTCCATGGATCTACTCCGGTAGCAGGTCGTCTCCCAGATCTTCGTCTGCAAAGTCGTTGTCATCCACCGGTTTCTTGGCCCCCGTCTTCGGTCTGTCCATCTGAGGCCCCAGCGGATCCACGTACGACGCATCTGCACCCATGAGATCAGGAATTTTCTGAACCTTGAAATCGCTTTAAAACCACATGCCACAGTTTCACACAGTGTTCTTCTGTATGAAGGCAGCGACCGAAGCTTTGAGGAAAACAAAAATCTAATTAGATGGAAGCTGTACAGATTCCTCACCCAGCTCTTTAGTGTTGCTGGCTTCGTAGGGCTCATTGGAACCAGGAAGTGACCTCATCTTGGCGCTCAGACGCTCCCCCTTAGAGCCGCTGCTGCTGCGGCCGCTGTCTGCAGTGAACACACACACCCAGACACGCATCCTGAGTTATCAGCTTCATCAACTGTCAAAAAGGACTGAAAACCTAAAAATCTGCACCACCGAATGATCTGGATTTACTGCTGCTCTGTGACCCGGGCAGCAGCTGCTCAACCACGTTTCCCTCTCAACTTTCCCACTGAATACATTTAACATCTCACTCTGAGAGTTTTTAAGCAGCAACACCAAACTGACTTCCTCACTGTATGGAAGAAAACGCAGTGCTGCCATACCTAAAAATAAATAAATAAATAAAAGAATTAGGGCTGAAACGATTCATCGGATTAATCGTGATGAATTATTGAAATAATTAAGTAACTTGGTAATTGATTCATTGTCAACTGGAGCATCCAGACTCCGAAGAAAGCAAAAAAGATCTACTGAGTGAGTCAAAGCTGTACAAAACATTTATATAGATTTAAGATCAAATCTTTTGAAGTGCTCAACCCAAATCTCTTTCTGTGTTTAATTTTAGCTTCAACCGGATTGAAATTCTGTAAAAACAAGAAGAAAAAACAATCACAATCACATGACTGGACCGTATCCTTTTTTTCGTACGTTTTTTTTCCTCTGTACGGACAGGGGAAAAAAAAGAAAAAAAGGATGTTGGGGGATCCAGAATCATCCAATAATCAATTAATCCAAAACATGATGAAGTGATCAGTCCTCAATGCTGAGTTTTGACCGTTTCACACATTGATTTTAGTTTTTTTTTTCCCCCTTCAAGTGACAAAGCGTATGCTGAAGCTGTTATCGCATTATAGGCAGTGAAAAGTTTACGTATGTTTTAATGTATTTCTAATACTCCATGAAAAAAGACTAAGGGGTTAATTGAAAAATCTGCACTATCTGATTAATTGTCAAAGCAGTTGATGGAATAATTGATTACTAAAACAATAATTAATTACAGCCCAGAAAGAAAAAAAACATAAAATAAAAAACTGTTTTTATTTGCAGTGGCATAATTTAACACAATATAATCCAACATCTAATTAGAACAGATGTACTAAACAAAAGCAACAAAATAAAAATTCTCAATTTAATAAAGAGTTGCTTTTATCAAACCCTTTTCACATCACCAAGTCCTGTAGCATGACGTGTCACATGACTGGACTGTACAGACAGAGGAACCTTTGACCTTTTCCTCTCTACACAATCGCCCCCCATACTGTCCAGGTTCTTCTCATCGATTTCCTACAGACGCTACATTTCTACGGCAGAAGGTTGAGTTCATGTCTGGAGAATCGTTCTGGATTTGACCGGCCCACATGTTTTAGCAGTCTGCTCCACGGGATTTCCCACAGATCCATCCAGGAACGTCTCAGGCTGTAAAACTGAATCTCATCCTAATCCCACCACAACAGAACAATTCCAGTTAAAGTCCAACTAGACTCCACGTATTAACAGCTACGTTCTTGGAGCCGTTCCCTGACCTGCGACAGTCAACACACTAAACGTTGGATTCTCCGGATCGTATTCCCACCAGAGAGAAACATGAAGTCATGGACTCCACATCCCAACACGTTATTTTTAACTTCATAAAGTTAAAAACAGTCATCTTATCAAGATGACAGCTGTATTTATAAACTGAACAAACATACTCGGGTCAAATGTTGCTGGGGTTTTTTTTGTCTTTAATCCGGCGTGAGATTATGTCAGTACAATAAAAATGAATTAATTTTTAAACCAGGGAAGCTAACAGGGAATGCTTCGGTATGTCTGAGTTTTGGGCTCAGAGGACAAACATGATCGGAGTCCAGAGGACAAACATCTGGCTGCCAGGTAGCCTTGGAAACCGCAGACGACGACGTCTGAGAGCTGAAAACAGGAAAGAGGCCCGATATTCCTGTCTCACTCACAATCCCAAATATCTCACACTAGGCCTCCCAAACTAACAGGCAACTGAAACTTCTCCTGGAAAATGTTGGGGGTTTTTCTCCTTCCTCGTTCTTGGAGCGACTGGGAAGCGTTTCTTTTGCTCAGAATATTCAGCAGGGACACAACAAGATGAAAACGGTCTGGTTTTTCACTTCTCACTCTCCTGTCTGAAATTACATAAGCAGACTTAAAAAGACAAGTCCAACTTTCTCGCGTCTGTGCGTGTGATTTCCACAAATGAGAAAAATTACAATTAGCAACGATGAGAAAAAACACTGGACGAGTTCAGTATTAAGGCTGAAATTCATCTTGAAAGCTTAAAATAAAATCCAGACTTAACAGAAAAGGTTTTACATTTTTCATAAATTTGCGTTTTCAGTACAAACACTCCGTTCAGGTTCAACTTCACGGCTTCCTGTCAGAAGATTTGCTTGCCAAGTTTTGGCCAGAATCTTAAAACAAAGTTGGATCAAATGTTTTCCAAAGTCGCCCACGTTTGCTGTGTGAGTTTAAATTCACACCGCAATATTTTTTTGTTTAAATAACAATGATAAAAAGTTAAATTGTGACAAGAAAAAAATCCTACAAGACAATTTAAAGCTGTTGATTTGACGTGAAAAAACAAATTAACCGGTGAAAACAATAGTTTGTACAGTTGTACATTCATTTTATAGAATGCTGTTTTGATGCTCATTTTAGGAAAAGACATTAGTTTTTTTTCCTCCCTCGAGGTAAAAGAAAAATTAGTTTTTTACAGTGGAACATTGACTGCGAAACAAGTCAGAATCGATGGACTACTGGTAACCACAGCTGCCAGCGTTTTACCGAAAAATTATCGTAAAAAAACACAACCAACAGGTGCCATGCAGAGGAATCACTCAGCTATCCGTACGTACCTGAGTCCAACAGAGGACTGAACTGTTTAGGCTCAGGTTGAGGCTCTGAACAGCAGAGAGGAAGCAGAGAAAACAAGTCAAGGAAAAGGAAAACAAAAAGAGAAATGAGGGGCAATTAAGAGTTATAGGGTGTTTTTTTTAACTCTTGCTACTCTTACCTGCTTTGGCATTTTCTGGTGCGGTGTAAGAGAATAACAAAAAGCATCAGATGTTTTATTTACATTAGTGAAATCAATAAAGTCTCAAAGAACGAAAGAAAGAAACCCTGAACTTTAAGACCGAATAAGTGCAAGGATTCATGCACTGGATCCAGTTACATGCTTTGGCTCTACTACGCTATAAAAAGAGCAACGACAAAATATCAGGGGTTCTTAATCTACTTTATCCAAACACAGACATGTAATGGACATCCTGGCCGCAGCACACACATCATCAGCTGACAGCCAGTTGTATATTTACATGGGAACACAGAGGATCCTGACGGAGCAGGACTTTCTCAGGCTACATGCACTTCTAGTTTGTCTGGACTGCATTTAAAATAAAACCATGTGATGAAGCCAGGATTCCAGTGTCTGAGCCAGTGCACTGCACACGTCTCTGTTTTTTATAAAAGCATGATGAGGGAGAGCTAGATACGGGGCTTTGATTAACGATACCCGTAATGTTGGACCTCTTGGGAGAGGTGAGGACTGACGTGGAGATGATGGCTGCGGTAGACAGCAACAACAGAGGTGACAGAAAAGAAAGCAGAAAATGTCAGAGGAAAAAAGTGGGAATGATTTGATGTCAGAGGAAAAAGAATAAAGACAACATCTCTTTTTTATGCAATTCATTAACACAAGTATGTAGAATTCTCATGATGAGGTCTATAATAATAATAATAATAAAAAAAACACTTTGGTTTTGGAAATTTAGCACCATCTAGTGGTGAAGTTCCAGACTGCAATCAAATAAACAAAGAAGTGAGGAACTACAATGATAAAAAAAAATAGAGAAAATGCTTTAAAGTTTTCGTTATGGATCGTACAGGTGCAGAGGAAGATCTCGGACACTGGAGCTATAAATAACTCAGTCTATTGTAACAAACAGACACAAACTTATTCAAACTTCCTGTCCTCTCATCCAAACAGACATGATCTGTTTGGATCTGTTTCTACTATATCTGTCACAGCTATAATGAAATAAAAAACTGAAAGACTTAAGAATGCTTGTTTGATCGCAACACAAGTTGGCTGTGGGATAAAAACAAGCAAAAACAAGGACACTACTAGTACAAAGCTGTTAGTTTGTAATTTGTTGTGGGATTTTTTAAACCACATCACAACGAGATGTGAAAATCTACTCCTGCCATTTGGTAGTTTTATCTAAACATTGGGTCAAACACCGAATCGCTGATTAGAAAAGAGGCTAGAAGGCGGCCATTTTGAAAGACTTCACTAAATCTCTTCCGCAAAATAAAATCTGAAACAGTAAAGATGGTGAAATGAAGCTGTACTTGAAGACTGTTCACCAGGTGAACATTAGCATTTTACCTGCTAAGGACTGAATCCTGCTGTTAAGGGTCGTTTGTTTCTTCAATAGAAGTTTGTTACACAAAAAGATTTTTTAGTTTCTTAATGCAGAACAAAAACAAAATTACAAATTTGATCCCAAATTTAGATTTTGTTCAGTTTTCCAAGTTAAGATTTACTCTTCGGTGACCGAAGGGTAAAACCCTTTGTCTCTTTAACTCAGTTGTTGGATTGAAAACTCAACCCAGTACACTGATACAAACCCAGAACCAGATCTGCCCGTACTTGGACCAGAACTGGGTTAGCAAAAAGAACACAGTTGGGATTGTTCTGAATCCAAACAGTCATCATTATTAATAAAAAGGTTAGTAAATAAAACAACATATACTCCCAAATCCAAATCTTCATATAAATAAAACAATTTGACTTCTAACTGAGCCTTCATCTAGAAATAAGACACACTCCAGATAAAAGTCTAAATTAGTAAATATGGTTATTTTTAGGTTACCGAACAGGTTCAGATGGAAATGATAGACATTTTAAACATTTCCAATGCAGGAGCAGCAAGAACGACGTGTGACGGCAACTTACACTCACCAGCACTCCCTGTGTTGCCCTCCCTGCGACCTCTGCCGCTGTTCTCTCGGCCCGACTTCACCCTCTGCCAGGAGAACGATTGGAGAAGAGAACGAGGGAGATTTCAGGGAAAACACTAGCAGATCTAAACAATTTAAACGGCTCCTGAAAGTTACTGTGGACATTAGATATTTGAAACCAGGTGCATTTCCAAGTCAGACGTTGAAACAGAAATGTTTGCCTGACATTTACAGGTTCTGTTGAATGAAATGGGTTTCAGAGTTTTCACCTCTACTGAATATTCTTACCAATCAATCAATCAAGTTTTATATTTATACCCCAGTTAAGCAACAAGCAGTTCAAAGTGCTGTACTTCAGAAGAACATAAAAAGACATAATCATGGTCCAGTACCCATACATACATTTTGTCGAGTGCAGTTTGCCATACTGATGGTTATTGCTTAATGTTAATAAAAACAGATGTTATGTGAGTATATACAAATACTACTAGTTATTATTCTTCATTCTTTTGGCAAAGTAGTGCAGGCTATCAGATGTTTTCCTCCGCCATGCCATGCAGTGATTTGTGAGATTAAGAAGCCAAACTTTCCAGCTCTGTTTGTCACTCTCAGTCTGTTTTGGACAGAATCCCAGATTTAGGACCAGCTGGTCCCGGTTTGATAAATTCATCCTCCTGAAGCACTCCTGGCTCTGCTCACAGTCTCTGCAGCAGCATAACTGTTAGCACAGCGATGGAACATCGGATCATATTCCCTCTCGGTATTTGATTAAGAGCTGAATGGAGAGAAGATCGTAAATATTGCATCTATAAAGACAGACGTGAGCGTCCTCCTGGTTCCCAGAGCTGAACGGTGACTCCCGTTTCCAAGCAGCTGAGTAATATCTCTGTTGCTGTTCTGTGAAGGCTTCATGGTTTGTTTTTTTCTTAGAGAACGTTAATTAATGAATAAATAGTATCGTGAAGACCAGCCAAACACAGCAGGATAGGAAAAAAATAGTCAAGAAGTTCAACGTAGCGTCGGGTTTGAACCCAATCAGATCCTAAAGAACGAATCGCAGTTTGGGGGTTGCAACACGACGAAATGCGACAAAGTTCAAAGGATGTGAATAATAACAACGCTCATATTTCAGGTGGCACTGATCAAACACTACATAAACGGAGCCGTCCACTCGGTTACTGACAGCCAGGGATTAGACAGCTGTGAAGCATCTGCTCCTCTGTCGACACAATCGGATCAACAGCGAAGAGGATCATCTGGTCTCCACTTGGTTCTGAAGCTGCAGATACCAACATCCCGTTTTGGAGCAATAAGAACACGAAGCATGTTTTCAATCAGCACCATGGAAGGGTTTGAAAAGACACTGTGACGATGATGTGATTATTGAGACGACAAGATGTGGGATGCAGCAACACAGGCAAGCTTTTACTCTCAGGCTACGGTGCAACACGGTCAAAACTCCAGCACAGCGTGATGATATATGTGGAAAAACATTTATTTTAGTCTTCCCTACAATCAGATCTCTGGTTAAATCCTACTAAGAAAACAAATATCTACCCAAACTCTTTACTCACTAAATTACGACGCCTTGGAAAAGCACTCAAACCCTTTGAATTTAGTCACACTCAATCCACAATTGTCAATGTTTTTTATTGAATTTTTCTATTGCACAACTACATAGTGAAAGAAAAATGATGCACGTATTTGTAACTTTTTTGACAACAATAAAATCTGAACAGTGTGGTGCTTGCTTTGCCCCTCTGAGTCAGTGCTTTGTGTAACCACTTTTCACAAAGCACTTTTCAAAACTGTTATTGCAGCTGCAAGTCTTTTGGTGAGCATCTTTACAAGCTTAACACAAAGGTTCAAAGTTCAGCCAGGATGGATGGAGAACATCTGCAAACATCAGGTTTAGTTACAGAATCTCAAATGAATTTAGACTCTGGTTGTTTCCAACACATGAACATGCGTTGATCAAATAGTTTTTTAGGACTGTGGTATTTGGCGCCAACCTCTCATCAGCATGGACCAGATTTAGACTCTGCTGAAAAACAAAACACCCCACAGCATGATGCTGCCGCCATGGTGATTACCTCGCGCACATAGAGGTAAATGTAGCGAGTTTTACCTTTCATGTATCGTTGCCCTGGGGGTCGGGGGGCGATGGCCTTAGGTACTTAGCCCTGACCTGACGGACCTTTCTTGCGGGGGGCGGGGGGGTGGGGGGTGAGCGATTTATGTTTTTGCATCCACCTGAATAATGGATGCGAAAACATCCACTGCCCTTACCATAACCCTAACCCTATCCTTCACATACCTACAGTAAGCCTTACCTTAACCTTAACTTTTACCCTAAACCTAACCACTAACCAAAAACAACAATTTCTCTCATGGGGACCAAGAAAATGTCCCCACAAGAAGCAATGGTCTCCATAACCTCACAATGTAGACAGAAATAGGTTCCCATAAGGATATAAAAACCTGATACACACACACCCACGCACACGCACACGCACACACACACACACACACACACACACACACACACACACACACACACACACACACACACACACACCTGCTCTCTGATCTCCTTCATCTTCTCCGCCTTCTTCAGCTTGGTGGCGTATTCTTGGACTTCCTTCAGCCCCATGTCTGTCGACAGCCTCACCAGGAAGCGCAGGCCTGAACATGAACACAGAGGTTATTTTTACTTTCTTCACAATGTTGAAGAATTTGCTTGTACTACTGAAGATTATGACACAAAACAAAACAGCAGCGTACACTCCACGTTTTCTGGAAACCTTCGATGGATCTCTTTGTAGGTTTCCAGAGCTTTCTGGTAGTTTCCTGGATAGAAGGGTGTGAAAAAGATAAATCTGTTAGTAAACATTTGATTGATAACTTTCCAAACTGACTTTGTTGGATTATTAGTTTTATTCTCACCACTTCTTCTGTAACAGCTCGCCACTATTAGCTGCCATTTCACAATGTTTGGCCTGTGGGACACAGCAGATGATGATGTATGGCTTTCATGTGAGCAAAATTTATTTCAAAATTAATATTATTATGTTATTTATAGTGTTGCTTTATTTTAAAATATGTCCTATTTGTAGCTAAAATAGTAAGCGGTGAAATTGAAACAGTTGTGTCAAGTCTAGTCTGGCTGAAAAATACACATACAATAAAAATGTTTCATATCGGTCAATGTCAATAATCGTCAATATTGATAATTATTTAGCTTTTTTGTTTTAAATATCTGAAATACTGCCAAAACGGTGACACAACCTTTCCTGTTTTATGCAGTTTTCATTCCACGCTGTATTTATCAGCAGCTTCGCGACACGGTGGCAAAGCATGAAACTGCTGCTGAGCAAGTTACTCCATGGGTTGTTGCTAAGTAACCAAAGAGTGAGTGAGTTAGTTGATGTCTTAAGGCTAGCTTATCTGGCCGTGAGAGGTTGAGCAGTTAAAGTCTTTCCTCTTCCTACATCCCCCAGAATGCCGTGCAGTGAATACTCTATATATTTTCTAATATTTCTATTGATTTTGATCGCATGTCTATCGCGAGACGTAAACAGTTTTCCATACAGATCATCTTCCAAATATATGGACTCACTGTATGAGCGTCGCTCGTTCAAAGTACTGGATGGCCTTCTCACAGAACTGGGTCTCGATGTAGTAAGCCCCGAGCCACTCGATCACGTCGATGTTGGAGGGAAAGTACCTGAAAGACTGAGCAGCACCTCAACAGATTAACAGCATTTAGCGACTTGAAAAGTCAGGTTTGATTTTTCACCATGTTGAGAGAGAAGCAGCTCCTCTCTCACCTCACTGTAGTACTGGAAACCCTGGGACTTGTCCCCCTCGTCGTCGTGCAGCTTTCCCAGTTTGGCCAGTACATGTGGATCTGTGGGAGTGACGCCGATGACCTGCATCAGCCACTCGATGGCCTGCTGAGGATCTCCGAGCTGCTCGTAGCTGAAACCAACATGTCAAGGGCCGACGGAGGCTTACATGACATCACAGACGTAATTTTAAGTGTCCAAACCAGGTGCAGACACAGAAACTGTTTTGTTTACAACTATGAGGAAACACTTTCCCTCGTTGGACCTCACAGGTTTTATGATGGATACAGGTGAGCCAGCTGGTACATGACCTCAGCGCTGTTCCTCAGAATTGAATGAAGCTTAAGGAAGCAGTCCAGGCCCTCCTCCAATCTGTTCATTTTCTTATAGGACAAACCTGCAGGAGGTAAATAGCAAAAATGGCTAAAGGTTATTTATTATATGATATAAATACCAGTGATATTCTGATTAATCAGTTTGACCGAAACAGGGCTGACTATGATATTATATAAACACATTTTAGACAATATTCTAAAACATAAAAAGATGAAAATTAATAAAAAAATAAATTTCTTGTAGTTTAAAAAAAATCTTTTGCTCTAGAAGCCTTTATTTTGAAAGTATCCAGGAAGGAAGGGGCTTGAAAGACGGCAGAAAATACATGCCATAAAAGTATCTAGTTTGAGTCTCCTTTAAATAAGAAAATAAATGTTTCATTGTTATATTTAGCAACTTTTCAAACAAATAAAAAAAATTGGCTTTGGCCAAAGTCAGAATCAGCAGGTCAGATTTTTTTAAAATCGGGGATTAGCCAGAAAGCTGCAATCACTGCACCCCTAAATAATATAATATTTACTGTGATTTTATGGGAGATGTTTTGACAGCGGTCAGCTTTTAAGAAATAGAAATGTCTTTACTAACAAACAGCTGGACAAACACATGGATGGATGGAACATTTTGCGTATTAAATTGTGAATATAGTTTGGAAAAACAAATATTTTTAAATACCCTTTTCATTTTCCTTACTGATCCAAATTTGGTGGATCAAAAAATGATTCCATAATTTTTCAGACATTTCCAGATTGTGTAGGAACCATGCAAAGGAACCTAATTTCCAACTTAACAATATTTCAGTAATAACAGACCAAACTAAATTGGTATTTAAGGCTTGTTTTGTACCCAGGTTATAGAGGGCCTCGGTGCAGGAGGAGTCGTTCCTCAGCGCCTCTTTGTAGAACTCAGCTGCCTTTTCGTAGTCCTTTTTGACAAACACCGTGTTGCCCTTGTTGATAAGCGCGGCGGGATTGTAGCGATCAGCGTTCATAGCAAGCTCAGCGTATCGGTCAGCCTGATCATAATCCTTCTCCTGCAAAACATTAAAGAAAAAAGGTGAAAAACAAAAACTGTGACTCTTATTCATCACTTGTGCATCACCATTCTTGGTTTTCTACACTAACTGTATCTAGATCCATTTCATTTAACATTCCAGTATTTAAGTACAGACATGTTGTTTTTATGAAGCTAAGAGGGTCTTACCAGGAAATAGAGGAAAGAAAGGTTGGTGGCTGCAGCGCTTTTCACTCTGCTGTCCTTCTTCTCAAATGTTTTCAGAGTTTCCACCGCCTGTTCACACATGAAAACTAAACGTTAGGAGCGCACAGCTTTGTGTGAGTCTCTTGTGTTCAGAAGAAAGTTATTTCTTTCTATGGCGTCCAGAGTCAAAAGTATTGAAAGTATCAAATTAACACCACACACATACACACAGAATCATGTATTAAATTAAGATTTTACATGATAAACCAACACACAGACAGTAAATTGTGGTGAACTATCAAAATAATTTAAGAATTTTCTTACAAATATAAATAAAAATAATGGTGGCTGCATTACCGTCACTGATAAATTAAATCCAGTCCGACCAATTACTTTCAATAATCAATTATTAAATGGAATCCATCCATCATTAATCATCCCATCTGATTGAGCTGGAGTGCATTTACCAAGAAGAAGCGTTAGGAAATGTCATCTGTAGATGTGTGAAGATGGTTGCAGCAAATCCAAACCTCTTTAAGATCACTGCAAAATGTTGCCTCATAGTGGATGAATTTATAAATGCATGCCACACTTCAAGTGATTGATAGGGGGGAAAACTTATACACAATGAAGTGTTGGTCTATCACATAAAAAAATCACAAAAGATAAAAAAAAGAGGTACGAGGTTGTAATATGGCAAAACGAGGAACGGTAAACAATCTGACTACAGGCTGCCTCTCCTGGCTGATAGCAGAACTTACAAAAAGTTAACATCACAATTATTTACACTTTACAAATTAATTAATTTAGTAGAAAAGTGTTTCAGGCCTTAAAAACATGTAAATATTAAAACATTATCACTTTAATAGAGACTTTCAAAGCATCCAAGTTCTTTGATTTAAAAAAAGAGCTAAAAATTAAAAGACAGCTGAAAGGATTCCAGCATGAATCTGATCAGGCATCAGATAAAGTCTGGCAACACAAATGGCAAAACTGATGCAGTCACAGTAATGCAGCTACCGAAAGAGCCTCTCTCCTGTCAAGGACTGTCAGGCTGCACCTCCATCTTACTTTTTAAATTAAGCAATAGTTTCCTTTCCATTCAAAGAGTTTTGCCAACAGCTCTGTGACTTATAAAATACCCACTGCCTCTCCAACTCGTCCTGGCAGGACCTGCTTTGGACACTCGTAAGTAGAGTAAAAAAAAAAAAGAAAGACACGATCTAAGTGTGATCATGGAAACGAAAAGCAAACATACCTCAACCTTAGTCACAGAGATGGGAGGTAAATGGGACAAAAGTAGGAGAGAAGGGAGGACAATGAGAAGTGCAATGGTGGTAAATGATGGCATGTTGTAACCATTGCGACTCACATTCATACAGTGAGTAGATGATGCAATAAACATTACTCTTTATATGAAACTCAAATCCTTCATATACACAAATAAATAAGGCAAATTGCAAAGTTGTAATTTACTCTCAAACCTGGCAAAAATGTCCTAAACAAAATAATTAATTTTTTATCGCAGTATCAAATACAAACACAGAAACATTTAGAAAAATCAAACCAGTTTGAGAAAAAATATATATATTGGAAAAGTTTCACGTTTAGGAAAATAGTTTTTACCGAAAAGACCCAATCCCTCTCTGTTAGGATCCCTCGCATTAGGATTTAACAGCAGGGATAATAATTATTCAATCACTTAACAATGAAAGATTTTTTCCCCCTCACTGAGTCAAATGAAATAAAAATGAAGACTTGTTTATATTTTCCCTAATATTTTCAGTGCGAGTCTCTGTGACTTCAATAAAACACAGATTTCACTTAAGGACATTTTTACACATCTTAACCAGGATGCATACGGAGCTCTGCATGTGTCCCACACAGGTATCAAAAATGACTTTTCTCAGTACAACTTCCCAGCTGAAGTGCACAAACTACAAAGACCAGAGGATTGAGGACTGAAACCTGGTGTTTTCCTCAGGACACTCACCTGATTGAAGTCCTTCTGCCTGAGGTAAGTGATGGCTTTGTTGATCTCCAGATCATTGGCCAGCTCGACATACTGCGAGCACTTCACCATGTCAACACACCTTAGAAAACATCAAGACGGTATTCATGTAACACGTTGGAAACCTTTCTAGCGTCAAAAACAGCCAAATGGATAGATATTAAAGCAAGCTTTGGGTTTAGTGACAAGTTAATTCAATAAAACTACATTTCTAAATCATTTCTATTTTTCTGGGGACTAAATTTCTTGACCGTAGGATGATAAATGAACTACAGCAACAAACCAGTCAAAGCCGCTAGCAAAGGAAGTCTCAATAGCCGGAGCAATGAGTTTGGCTGCAGTCATGATGTACTTCTCAGCTAGGACTTTCCTACAAGCAGAAAGAAAAACAAAAGTACAGATAACTGTATTTAAAGAACAAACTGCTGGTGCTGAGGATGAGTGATGTGCTCAGTTCCTCTTACAGATCCCTCTCCATCTGGTGAAGCTTGTCGTTTTTAATGGCCTCAATGACCATGTTTGAACTGGGGTCATCCTGGAAGAGGTCAAACACACAACATGAAGCCAAACAAAAGCGATTAACGTTTTAGTAACATAAAAAAATACATATCTACTAAAATCTCAATCTCAATTGGAAATAACAGCGAAAGTGACTGAAGGCTTGAGTTCAGTCATTAATTTTTCAACCAAAAACTTCACAGTTGGATTTTATGCGATAAACAAACATAGAGCAGTGAAGGCTGCGACACAAAGTATGTATTAATTAGAGGTTGCTTTATTACAAAAAGAAAAAAAAACATTAAATCCTGGAAATTATTCAGGTTACACCGTCCTCACAGTGAAACGTGGTAATGGTGGCATCATGCTGTGTGGATGGTTTTCTTCAGGGAGACAGAAAAGTTGATTTGACATTATAGGAAGATAAATGAAGCTAAACACGCTGGAAATTTTGAAAGAAAACTTTCAAGTTTCTGTTAGAAGCAGCAACTTGAAGCTCGGTGGAGTTCCACCTTTCTACATAGCAACCCTGAACCCAGAGATACTGCACCGCCTTGTGGGTTAGATGTGCCGGAACGACACAATCAAACTTGGAAGCTGACATTCATAGACAAAGTCTATTCAATCTGAGTGAGGTGAAGCTAACTTACAAAGAACAAAGTAGGAGAAAGTTTCAGTCTCTAGATATTGGCAGCAGTTTGAGACATTTAAAAAAAAAAAAAAACTAAACTAGTTACCTCAAAAGGTGGTTCTACTCAAAGGGGCTGAGCAAAGCATACATTTTTATTTCTAAAAGAAGCTTTAGACCACATATAATTTTCCTTCCACACTGTCCAAAAATCCCAATCAAATAGAATAAAATGTAGGGTTTTCCCCAGTGTCACACACTGCCCACCGCGTTTTAGAAGGTTTGAACACATTTCTGTAAATTTGTGCCGTACAATGAGCCACATTTTGTACTTTTACTGTAACTTACACTGGCTGGGATGTACTTATCTTCGTCATCGATGCCCAGCGGGACAGAGATGAGCTTCTGAAAGGCCTTCTTCATCCTCTCTCTGTCTCCGATGGCGTAGTAGCACAGGATAAGGTTGAAGCCGGTCTTGATGTTGGGACTCTCGGTCATGATGTGCTCGAAGGACGTTATGGCGTCCGAGTATTGGCCCAGGCGGACAAACACCACTCCGATATTCTGCATGATCTTGATCCTCAGCTCCTTGTGAGTGTTGGAGATCTGATCCAGCGCCATGCGGTAGAACTTGATCGCTTTAGGGTAGTTCTTCTGTTTGAAGTAGATGTTGGCCATGTTGACTTTGAGGCGGCCTAGATGAAGGGCAAATTCAGATTGATTTATTTTTCCCATTTGAATGATCTAGGTATTTGGACAAGCTCATAATTGAATGTAATCCTAGAGTTTCAGAGTCTTGGGAACATAATCAGGCCCACAGCATCACAAAACCTCCATCGTACTTAGCAGTGGGAGTGTTGTGAAACAGAAATGCTCAATATTTATTAATTTTTTAAAGAACTAGTTCCACATAGTGAAACACTTGTATTTTTTCACTTATAGCAAGACATTTTCCCCATGTTATGAGTGAAACAATCTGCCAGTGGAACAAAAACTTCATCAATATTAAGGAATTACTGACTTAAATCAATCTCCTGTGTCTTGTTGATAACTTACTTGTAAGTTAGTTTTATTTTATTTCAAATGTACTAAGACATATAGCACTAGAAATCAGACCAAAATATGTTAGTGTTTTTGCAGTGTAGTAAAGAGAAAGTGCAGGAAAGAGAGAGTGGACCACGGAGCATTTGGAGAAATAAGTCAGTTCAAGGCAACTGCTGTGGAAAAATGTAGTCATGGAGAAAGGGAAGAGAGTTGGCTTAAAACCCGACAGCCTGAGTTCAGATAGCGGCAGCATCAAGCACTACAAATAAAAAATTAAGACCGTTCTTTTTTCTTTTTATCTTTTTGGTTAAAGTGTTTGAAGAGCCTCACTTTAGAGCAAAGCTGCCATGTTGGAGAACACGTACACCGATCCACTTACCTGCGTTAGTGAACATCTTGTTTTTCACGATGACGTGGTAGCTGTTCAGAGCCTCCGGGTACATTTCATTGTTCGCATACTGGTTGGCAAGGTTGAGCAAAACCTGGTAGTAACAGAATAAACACATTCTTAAGAGGAGAGAAAACCCATTTCATTAGCCTATAAATGACAACACTGTTTAAGAGGGGAAAAAAACTTAAGATTACAGCTTTTCTCTGCCCATACTGGCTGTGTAGCTGAGTCGAAATGCTTTCTGCCATGGTAGTCATATTTGATCCCTGTTTTATTACCTCTCCCTACAATGTGACAAGAAATCAGTACAGTCAAATATAGAAGCATCAGCAATCAAAAGACTAAAACCTGCAACCATGTAGCTTCAACATTAGCAACACAGAATCAAATAATCTGACATAATTTTCTGACAAAAAAATGGAAAGAAACTCAAACACATCACATGAGGAATTCTGTAAATAAGGACTGTCAAACTGACTAATGTGGGACGATATCAAAACTGTGGACGAGTGCAGCCTTTACTCACAGAGTAGGTGAGGTCTAAGTTAATGTGCTCCGTGTTGCCGGACGCTTCCTTCTGTCTGATCAGCGCTCGCTCCTTTCTCCCGGCCTCTTTGGCTTTTTCCAGAGCCTGCAGAAACACAATCCAGACGTACACATGTACACTGATCAGCAGAAAAAGGAGCGGCGTGTCTGAAGTTAGCAAAAGGAAAAGGAAATAAAACTAGCCAAGCAATCAGAGAGCAAGGAGAAGCTACTTTGGAGAAAGTCAAATAGCAAACAGGTATTTTCAACCTCAATAAGAAGTGTATTTTAAGCTGAAAATGTTACAAATTTTTATGGTTAAAACTGATGGTGATTTGCAGAAACAATTTATTTGTCTTTTGTTTTATACATGAATTGTTGGAGTTATAAATTATGTTTATTTTAGTCAATTTGTATTGAAGCAGATTTTTTAGACTGAATAATTGTCAAAGGGAAACTGTATTGTCATAATTATCAAAACCTTCTAATACAGAAGTAAAAAAGACACAGGGTGATTTTTTTATTATCCAGTTCGAACTGACCAACACATTTGATGTGTATCAATGATTTTGATGGAGACACTCATACAGTCATCTCTGCAGATGATTGCATGATGTTTTCATGACTCTTCATTTTTGTGCTGTTATGATGTAAAGCACTGCCTCGTTGCTGAAATGTGCGATACACATAAACCTGACTGACTGATTCAAAGGGCACTGGAAATGGGAATTAACCACATTCTGGAGAGTTTTGTTACAACTGACCCAAAATGTGATATAAATTTTAGAACTTCAGTCCACCTGGCTGACCCAGCCGATGTGGACTGTTGTGGGTCTTTCCAGCGTCTCATTTCATCTTTAAATGAGCTTTTAGTTGAACAGTATTAATGTTATATTGAGAATCAGATCTGAGGTCTGACCAGCTGCAAGGCTCCTATGCTCTGTGCCATGCAGCTCTCCTCTATCAGGTCATTCACTTTCTTCTCCAGGATCTTCATCTTCTCTTCCGCCCTGCAAAAACCACAAGACAGAAAAACACTAACTATGAATGTTTCTTCAGTGCTTTCACAAGAACACACATCCTCTCTTTTTTTTAATAAAATCATGCTTGTTACACAACATTCACAAATATGTTGGACTTGGTGGATGGCATAACTAGAAAATAACAAAAACTATAAGTTTTGTTGCTAATCAATCCTTAGGGCTGCACGATATATGCACAACATATGCACAACATATGCAGCCCTATGTAGCAGAGGTGGGCGAAACGGACTTAAGTTTTTTCGTGGTGTTTTGTGCTATTATTTTGATAACGATGAAAGTGACAATAAAAACAATTTATTACTTCTTTTAATATGAAGCGTGATTTGTATCACTAAACTGCTCACAGTAACTGCATTTAATCATATTTTTAAATATATTGATGTTAAATGATCCCATCATTTAACAAACGGGAGAAAATAGTAAAACTGTTTAAAAAAGTTTTGTGTTTTTTAAACATCATTAATTTGAATTTATTGTGACAGTAATACAACAAAATCATTCTCATTGTAGCGGCTAAAATCCTATATTTTAGACTACTGGTGGTTGTTGTTGTAAGGCGTTGGTTTTACGCCAATCTTCCATTTGACATAAAATAAGTCATTTATTTTCAGCACAATGTCCATTGTCTTACTGTCTCCCTTAAGATCCACATAAATTCAACATACATCTAAATCAAGCACAGTAGAAAACTGTTTGCCTCTACCTATTAACAACACCTGAACAGAATCACGGTTGACCTTAAATAACCCATCAGACACTCAGAATTCAAAATTAAATACGCCCCCTGGTGGCGATAAACCCAAGAAAAGATAAATGGCTCCTACACTCATGATAAGAAATTTAAATGATAAATGATAAACAATATGATAAATGCTCAACCTTAATAAGCAGAAACACAAGGGTAAAGAGCAATAAGGATTTATCACAATGTGTATGTATCATCAACACTGTATCTACCAAATATATCACAGCTGCATGATTTTCCAGACCTTTGGCTCAGTGATAAAGTATTGTTGTAATATTCCACCTGTTGGTGAGACATGAAGGGCGAAGTGATCTGTAACTGGGTTAACTGTGAAAACTATTCCACCCAGTGAACAACTGTAAGCAGTGCTCACTGTTCCACAAAGTGAGGTAACTCACGTGTCTTCATTCTTTGTCTCAAGTGGAGGCGCAGGCCCCTTGGACTGTCCCAGGGGGTCAAAGGTTGAGCCTGGAAATGCAAACGATCTGTTTAAGTTTTTGTACATATCTACAATCAGCTCATGAAAGTAAATGTCAAGGGCTACATGGTCTTCTAAGCTTTGTCTACTCAATAAGACTCTTATTAACGGTAAAACAAATATCAGTGTATACATTGGATCATAAATAACAGCAAAGCAGAAAGAAGAAAATGCCTTTTGTGTTTAAACTTACCACGCATCAGTGAGGAGGAGTAGCCTGCAGCTCTGACAGCAGTCATCGGTCGGGCAGCGCCATCCTGTCAAATGAAACAGAACAGAATACATTTAAAATATGAAAACACACTTTGGTTTTTGCCCTCATTGGCCATGAGCTCAACACAACCATCCAGGATTTCTTCTATCAACACAAAATGTCTCATTCTTTCAGTTATTGTTCATAAATCTGTCTAAATCTGAGTTGGTGACCTGACATAAAGTAATAATAAATGTAATTTTCCCAGCCTTTTTTTAGTTGTAAATGTAGATAAAATGAAAGTTTTATTTACAATGGAAAAATATGGCCACACTTAGTTGAACTATTTAAGGGATATTTGAAATCCACTGTACTGTAGGAATCATTTTTGGAGTTTTTTATGTAAGAACATATTTAAGCCACTAGGTGTCACTTCTGTACTGGTAAATTTTGGGTATAAGCAAATAACTTTTGAGAGTAAGTTTAGCCTCAGTATATGCAACATGCCTTATTAAAATAGCTATTGAAGCTTATCAACGGTTACTAAATGAGCCCTGCAAATATCTTATCACAGACAGACAAATGATATCCTGTGGAAAAGTAGGATAATAAATGACATAAAGTCTTGTACAGCATCACTGAGGGCAGAAATCAAGCAACACTCTCCTCTCACCTGGACAGCTCCAGTCATGGGTCTGCCCATTGATGAAGCCATGGGGACCCGGGACTAAGTGAGACAACACACACATGAAGAAATGTTAGCGCCTAACATGCTGGAACCAGACCTAGAACATGTATGGAACAGTAAATTTAGAGTAACTCTTTACTCTAAGCTTTTTTCATGCACAGATAAAAAAAAAAGAAAAAGTAAAAAAAAACACTTGCTGAGCATTACGTATTATTACTACATTATACTTACACCAAAAGATGAAACTAAAGGTCGACCTCCGATGGCGGTGCCCGGAAACTTTGCAGTCATCTATATGGTTAAATACAACAATTTCTAAGATTATTAATGGATACACTATTAATTTAAATATTTACATAGATTCCCCAAACTATTTGAATACTAAGGAAAACTTTGGTACGTTATATGAACAATTGTAATAGGATGCTAAAAATAACCTTTTATTGTGATTGCATCGTCTAAAAGTAGAACTTAAGAGTAGAAAAAAACAAACTTCAATTTAGCATTTACTCAGTTATGAAAAAAAGAAACTCTTCCGCTCCCTGTTGCACAATTCTTGGCGCCTTGCTGTTAAGCTGTAAGTCCTCCGTATTGAGCATCACTTAAAGACCAGAGTTATTCATACTCCTTGCAGGTTCAGATTAGTTTCATTCAACTAAGAAGTTCGTTTGACATGGGAAACGAGGACGGCACGTCTCGAAAAACAATAAAAAATGTAAAACGTGTATACATTTTTGGGGGGAAATTGTTTAGTTACATTTTCATTGTAATTGTCCATCAAAAAGTATTTACAGCCTCATTCATCATGTGTGGAAAAGTGTTTTACAGCGAGCTAACATTCTTACCATTGCTGAGGAGCTTTTGAGCCTGTGTTCACTGGGATTTTCAATTAGTTATTTTCAGCGATGAGAGATTTACTATATTCTTCACTTATATTATTTCACACAAGACTGGAACTTACAGACGGCTCTATAACCCATTAAGTTTCCATTCCCATTTTTGTGAGATTATTTTACTATAGAGAAACTACAGCAAAAATAAAATAGGTAAAATAAGTAAGCTACATTTTAATATAAGATAATAATACTTTATTGATGCCTTAAGGACGGGAATGTTTTTGTCCCAGCATAGTACACAATACAATTAAAATGAACATTATTTACTATTAATGACTTAATTTAACTAAGTTAATTTCATTAACTGACTTATTTTCAGTTCCAAATTAAACCTTATGATTCATTACATGACTATTGTAGATTTTAGCATAACTGTTCTCACCGGAGGTCTCCGTCCATGACTGGTCCTAACTGCCTGCTGGAAGCCAACATCGTTCTCCAATTCCTCAAAAAAGACACAATATGTGTGATTATATATTATTATGCATCAGTTATCAATTTACAATGTTTAGACCATGTAGTTTTACAGCTACATGTGTAGCACAATGTAGTAGCTTCATCACCGACGGCTGAAAATGTCAACGCAGTTTAGAGTTGGGGTTTGACTCACCTCGGAGTCAAATGTGGGGTTATAGTCGTTGTAACCCGAATAAAGGTCATCCTCCTCTACGGCTAGGTGGACATTTTCCATCTCTGTCTCGCAGGGAAACACCGAGGTGAACAGAAAACTAGCAGTTATCTGTGAACAGTAACAGCATAAAAATTTTGTTGGTGTTTTAGACTCCAGTCCCACAATTCAAAGCGGCATGGGCGGGGTCAAACTCTCTTTTCGAGGTTTTGATTGGGTACTTAGACGTCAATCACCATGTTGACTTGATATGATTGGATAAAGATGAAGCAATTCACCGGTTGCTAGGATACGTTGGGAAGCTACGACCTCGCTGTTTTATTTAGCATTCAAATGTGTATTTATTTATTCATATTAAGCCATAAAACGATAATACAAAAAATATCAAGTTAGTTATTTGATAGTGGCGTTTTACCCAAAAATATTACATCTTTTTAATATTGAACACTTTGCCGTACTGTTTGTCCATATGGGCTACCGTACCGCTTTGACAGCGTGACTCCAGAGGGGCGGTGCAGGATTTTATGTAGTAACACAGTTACTTCGGTTCTGTTTTTGCACCACCATAATATCAAATAATGAGCACTTCTGAGCTGAAAACCATCACTGTGATCGGCAGGTGAGCAAACAGCAGAACAATAACAGCAGCTCTAAGGTTCTGGTTCAGTTTGGATGTTTTTCAGGTTGTGTGTCTGCATCTTCAGTTTATTGCTTTTTCACATAGTTTTAAAGGGTTGCATGTGTCTTTTGCATTCCACTTTTTTTGAGTCTCTTCTTTGCTGCTAGAGTTGTCCGAGTTGTTATTTCTAACATTATTACTGTATTACTATAATCAATTTGCTGCCATGCTGACTATATGTCTGTATTCTGTGACTCCTTTAAGGATAGGTTTACATTTTAACCCATTTCTTGTACCCTGCTCAGTATTTCTGTGCAGTCAGCTGAACGTGGTGGTCTGTTGAAGTGACCTTTCTCTTGACCTGTTACGTAAACACAAAGTCATGTTCAGCTGAATTGTCAGCAGTTGTACTAATAAGCACAAGGAAGCTTACAAAAGTTCACAATTTACATTTAAATATAGTAATTATGGAGCGCTAAGATAGCCTTTTGTAAAATAAATAAATAATCACTTTTTGGTTCAGGTTCAGCAATTAGTCGTCTTCAGTTCATGTATCAATTTTGGTGACTCAGATGTGCCTGAAATAAAGTTCAGCTGTACTTGTTTTTATATTTTTGGATTAACTGGTCTAGGGCACTCAGATGAATTATTATGTAGTTAGAGATTCTTAGAAGATCAGAAATTATCTTTAGCAATTATTAAGTTAGACATAAGAAGGTAAACAGAAGCTTACTTTATGTTCAAGGAGTCAGTCTCAAGAATAAACAGTACTCACTATGCTTTAACTTCGCTGATACATCAATTTAAATAAATGTAATCTAACGCAAGATTTTACAGCATAAAATTTCAATTCGTTTTTCTCTCTCACTTCTTCTCTTCCTTCACGTGTTTAGCGGTCTGATCGGCCGCTCCTGGGCCATGGTGTTCATCAGTGGAGGATACCAGGTAAAGATCTACGACAACCAACCAGGGCAGGCTGCAAAGGCTATCACGGAGATCAGGTGACTTACAAATGTGCATAGAATATTTTCCTCTTATGAGGCTATTTAAATCTTTACTGCTAAAAGACAACATTACATACATCATAATAAAAGAGAATAAGAAGAGATCTTAAATACTATTTTATATCCTTATTGTTAGGCTGGAGAGCATTGAGAAATAGTTTACATTTTTTAACAATTCCCCCAGGAAGTTCAACAGAAATGCTGCCTAGAGTTCTCATCGTCTCCAAAGCTTGTCTGGTTGTGTTGGAGGTTTTTGACATATTTCTTTGTGGGTTCAGGAAGCAGATGGAGGAGCTGGAAGAGGCCCACATGCTGAGGGGGAATCTCAGCGCCGCGCAGCAGCTCGCCCTGCTCTCCTGCTACGAAGACTTGGCCCCGGCGCTGGAAGGAGCCTTTTTCGTCCAGGTAACTCAAATAGACAGGTGAGTCTGTTTCCTCAAAACCGAGGAGGAAATGCTGCGCCGATTTCACACTGAATGCGGTTGGACAGCGACTATTTCTATTGTTTCAAGAAATTAGTGCCATTTTAACTTTACTTAAATAAACTGAGAACATTGAGCTCAGTGCAAAACGTCCTGGCTCTTTAACTGCCTTGATTATACTGAAGGGGGCAGAATAGGACATTGTTTTCTTGCTCTTTATTCAGTCAACTCAATGTCCCTTTAAAATTTAAAATGACTTATATAAATAAAAATACTTGTCCTAAAACCAAAGCAAACAAAAAGTATTTGGTGGATTTTTTTTTCTGTTTGTTTTTGTTCTGTTGCTAATTAAAGGAGCAGTTCACTGGAAACAAAAAGAAAAACCTCAATGTTCAAAACAGCAACGTAAAAACAGGAAACGTCTGACAGCGATTTAATGGATACAAACTCATCCAGATGACCTCATTTTCTCTCTGTGGAGTAAAACAACTTTCAGTTTGACTTCACAGAGAAATCTGATAACAACAAAAATATGCCCGGTTTAACTTTGAACTGCATCGGGGTTTTATTTTCTGTCAGATTTTTTTTTTGTCATAAACAAGAAATGACGGTTGCAGGCTCTCAGTGACATCACATCCTGCCCTGGTTATGACTCCTGTTTGTCTCTATTTATTAAAACCACAACTGAAATGAAAGGATTGTAAAGCTCTTACATGTCAGACGAGGTCAAACACACAAATTATTGAGTTCAAATGCAAAGAAAATACAAAAATACGTGGAATTTTTTCTCTCAAATTTTCTGCTCAATATGTTTGTCAAAAAAGAAAAATAGAATGGGGGGAAAATATTTGTGTTTTCCAGTTTTATTCCCCAATCACATAATGTAAGATAATAGAGAAATAGATAGATAGAAGGCACAAATATCTAAAGCCATGTTCAAACAATCAGAACATGAGAAAGAGTTTCATTTGTCAGATTAAATGTAGCTTTTGAAAATAACTTTTAAGCAGGTACTAAATATACTTTTCATTAAGCTCACACTTTGGTTTTTAAAATAGATTTTTTATTGATATAATGTAACATCCTAATTTTAAATGTCTTTTTTTTCATGAGTTCTGAGCGGAAAATCATCATAGTTAACAAAAATAAAAGCTTTCAAACATCTCTGTGTCTACAGGTAATGAGCTCAAATAATGAATATAATTGCATTTGTAGGTGGATGATGCTGTGAGTTATTTATTTTGAAGAATTTATTGAATAGGAGAAGAAAAGTCTGACATTAGACCAAATGATTCCTGCATTTTAAAGTAAAGAGAAAATGCAATGTTTGTTTTTTTGTTGTTTTTTTACACTGCTCTTTAACACACAGGAGGTTTTTAATTCACACTTTGACCCCCTGATGATGAAAGTCCCTAATTCCCTTTTCTTCCCCTGCCACTCTTAGGAACCCAAACTGTAATCAGCACTAAAACCCTTTTAAAACGTAGTACCAGTCACCTGAAATCGGATAGAAAGCTGACCTTTTTTAAACAAAGAACCAAAGGAGGCCCAGAAGACAATGATGCTGTTCTTCCCAGTAGATATGATCAGAGGAAGGGGAAAAAAAAAATCAGCGCTCACATCACTGAAGTGGCCTTTCAAGAAATAACAATGTAGACAAGGAAATACGACACAAAACAATGTTTTTCTTTTTTGGTATCGTTTCCACCTCCTTACCACATGACCTGACGGTTCGCTTCCCTGTCAATCACATATTTAGTCGAAAGGAGGAAGTTTTGGAGCTTTTCCTCGTTCAGATTGCAGATCATTAACAGGACTGATGTTGATCCTCACTGGTCAGATCTGTGATTTCACATTAAGGGTGAACCTTTATCACGATATTTTGTGGCACTATTGTGATAACGCTAAAAGTGACGATAAGAACCATTTATTACAGATTGTTTAGGTAACTGTGTGACTGTGACTGAGTGTCGTAGCAATTATAGTCCCACAAACACAAATACACCAAAACATTCCTGCTTGTAACATGCTTCTTTAGGACACCGGTCACATAAAGAAGGGTGATTCGTATCACTAAACTGTGCACATATTTTCACATTTATTGATTAATTGGAAAAAAAATAGAACAGTGGAGTAAATAGTAAATCAAAAAGTCCTGACAATATGGACAGTTTACTGAAATTTGTTGTGACTATGATAAACCTAAATTTTATCATGATAAAAATGTGTCTCAATAAATGCAATAAATTAACACCCTTTAAGTGGAGCAAACGTTAAATCCTCATATCCATAACAAATTAATTCATGTGCTCAAAACATCTCCTTTTATATTTTGTATTGTCATTATTATCAGTTTCATTGATTCCCTTTATAAAAAGTTACACAACTTCCTTTGTTTTAATAATTCATAGTTGCGTGTCACTGAAACCTAAATGTTGATTGAGTGAACCTGAAAGTTTAATTAGAATCGTTTTAATAACTTACAGGCCATTTAATGCATATGTTTTATGATGCTCATCCATTTCTAAGTATTACTCTCCTGTCTATATCCATATTTGGGGCTAAATAAATATAGAGTTCGAAAAAATTTAGAAAAATCTCAAGTTTTAATGTGAGCACTTTTATTTAGTAAGGAAATAATTCCACAATAGGATTTATTTTATTATTTTCTACAAAATCACAAGTGCCACTCTTAACACCAAGTACAATTAATCAAACATTTTTTGTAATTTATAGCTTGACCTTTTAGTGTCTGTGACCTTTTACCTGGTAATCCATAATTTTCTTTTTAAATGGAGTGTAAATATGATCTGATATGGAGCCCTATTTGCTTTACCCACCGGCTCTTGACTCAAAGATTTGTATTTATTTTTATTGCACATTAAGCACAGCGACGAGTAAAATCTCACCTGTAGAAACGGCAGCACAGAGGAGTTTTGGATCACAGCTGAAATGTGGAGTTTGTTAAACTCTTCAGAGTCTTTATACAGAACTGTGAACTTTGGGACTAAGACTAACGATCCACATGGATTTAGTGTGAAAGAGAATGAAAAAGTGGAAAATCACTTCAAAGAAATGTTTAAAAAACTACAGTTTAGTTTTCTTTGTATTAAACCAGTCAAATAACTTCAAAACTGTTTCCACATATGATGTGAAGGTTAACCCCTTATCCCCAATATTTGCCCTCCGTTGTGTTTCACTGTAGATATTTTGTTCTTTCACATTCAAATCCAAAAATACTTAGTTGTTATTGTTTCCTTCTCACAGATTTGGTTGTTTTTTCAGTTAAATTATGCAGCATGAATGTCAAATATGTGAGGAAAAAGAGAAAAATTGTTTCTA
Organism: Micropoecilia bifurca; assembly: GCA_903067075.1. NCBI lineage: Eukaryota > Metazoa > Chordata > Actinopteri > Cyprinodontiformes > Poeciliidae > Micropoecilia > Micropoecilia bifurca. Next base: position 39,555 of record CAEGAF010003305.1, read on the forward strand.
ATTATCTTGTTTTTGTCTTTTAAAGATATATTAAATACATGGCTTAGTTCTTCTGTGGTGACAAACACAACAGATATTGTATTTTATTTTACTATATTGTGTTTTTCTTGTCTAATTTGTTAAGCGTGGGGCGTTTTGAGGCCGAGACAAATTTTTCTCGAGGTGACAATAAAGAATTTGCTTTTGTATCATAATCTTAGTGTGCGTAAGCAGTGTTATGTGGATTTATTTATTATTTTGAGTCCTTTGTATCAACAGTTACAAAAGTAATTCCTTTGTTTCCTTTCTTCTGTTTGTTGTTTTAAACGAATCTGTGAAAAGGCGTCATCTGTAAGAACAGAGGATGTTAGTTTAAAGTGCTGCAGTAAATGATTTTTGCAGTCACGAATCTGCATGTGTGTTCCTGCCTTCCAGGAGTCCGTCTTCGAGCAGCTGGATGTCAAGCAGAGCGTCTTTCAGGAAGTGGAACGTTTCGTGGGTAAAGCGGTGATCCTGAGCAGCTCCACTTCCTGCCTGGTGCCCAGCAGCGTCTTCGCCAAAGTGCAGGAGAGAAGCCGCTGCCTTGTGTCCCATCCGGTCGGTGCCAACACAGAACCGCAGCAAACGTCTGACTGAAAACCCGCTGGGAAAGAAAAAGCGCTAATTAATGGGCGCATCAGAGAATTTGTGATGATGCGTGTTAGGGCCAATGTGGATAGAAAAGAGAAAGAAGGAGGAGGAGTATATTTCTGCCAAAAAAATACCCCAACTTACATTCTCTAGAGAACAAACAAGAAGATGTGAGTTTGAAAAGTCTAAAATTTGCTAGAAAAACATGGAAATTTCTGACTTTGGAAAGTCGAACCTTTTTAACTTTTCAAACTCAGAAATGTCCATGCTTTTTCTAGAAAACGTCTGAGATTAACTTGAAAATTTCTGAGTTTTTTCTCGTAAATTCACAACTTTTCAAACCCAGAAATCTCCTTATATTTTTGTTCCCAGAACATTTCTGAGATTAATCTCAAAACATCTGTGTTTTGTTTTTCCCTATCTGCAAAAAAACACTGTATTTCCATCTCCGACCACAAACACAAAGCGAAACAAATCAACCGTCTTCCAGAAAAGCATAAAAATTGACTAGTTTTAGATGTTGCAGTATCTTTCCACAACAATAACTGCGCATCATCCAACAGTGAAGAGTGTATAGATTTTGTGACCATATATTCTGATAGAAGGATTATGCTGCGTCATGTCACAACATGACATGCGATGTAATAGTGACCTAATCATCTTTCCTCATTCGTGTCTCGCTCCCTCCAGGTAAACCCACCCTACTACGTGAAACTGGTCGAGCTGGTGCCTCACCCGGAGACCGCAGCAGCCGTTATGGACGCCACCCATTCTCTGATGACCAAGGTGCAGATTACAGATTAAAGTTCCCGTGGAGCATTGAAGTTAGAACATGTCGGGGTGATGAAATGACTGGCTGGTATAATGGGGCTGTGACGTCAAACCAGCGCTGCAGGTTGGATTGATGGTTCTGAGTCGTTTTCTACATGACAGATGAAAATGCCTGTTTAAGCTGCTGATCCATAACCAATAAATCACTGATTCAGAGAAGGACTTTGTAGGACTTAAAACTTAAACTTCATAACGTTAAATCCCTGGAAACAACTGGCAGATTGTTCCCAGAAGCCGCAGCTTTACTGTGAATCTTAATTTAATTTTTTTTACCTGTTGTCTAGTCCACTCCTAAATCTGTCTTTATTGAGTTTGTAGTGCTCAGCTTGTAGTTTCATGATTTTTTAAAATAATTTTGAGGGTTTGCTGCTTGTCTTTTATGTTTTCCTGTATTAAACCATTAAATGAACTCTGTGGACAAATATTACATGTTGCCTAATCTGTGAAAGTATTGATCATCCATCCATATTTCTCTTTCATTAACCGTGTATACCTTCATTTCTAATTATGACAATAGGAAAATGGACCTCATGCATATGCTGGAAAAGTTAATGTAGGGGCATGCAATGTCTTTGTCACTTCTTGTAGGTAAATCTGAAGGAAAATGAAAAATCCCTGACAAACAGTTTAACCGTCTGAGGTTATAGGAAGCTTTAAGTTTCAGGTTTTGGCTCTGTGGCTGTCCTGCCTGACTTCCGGTGTGTTTTGGTTCAGGTTGGCCAGGCGCCCGTCCTGTTGAGGAAGGAGATAGATGGCTTTGCAGTCAACAGAGTTCAGGCTGCAATTATTGCTGAGTCATGGAGGCTGGTCCAGGTAAGTGACAGGGTGAGACTTTCTATTGTTGTCATGTTACTGAAGTGTTAAGACATTTTCGTCACAAAAATGTCTTAACTTACAATTTATCGTTATCTGTCATTTGAACCCAAAGAACCTTTTGGGTTATTTCTTTCTCAATGATGAACTTACCGTATTTTCCGCACTATAAGGTGCACCGGATTATAAGGCGCACCTTCAATGAATGACCTATTTTAAAATGTTTTTCATATATAAGACGCACCGCATTATAAGGCGCATAGAATAGACGCCACAGTTATGTTACCACCCATCCGGTATTGAACGGGACATGATTTGTTCACTACAAACATGGATGTCTAATAATAAAAAATTGGTCCCGAGTTCTATATATATAACAGTCTGCACTAGTCATTGTTTCACTCACGGTTTTGGTGTTGCGATATTGTGCCCAACTGCTTTCTGGTTAGCACAGACC
>CAEGAF010003306.1:0-25063 GCA_903067075.1 Micropoecilia bifurca
ACACACACACACACACACACACACACACACACACACACACACACACACACACACACACACACACACACACACACACTTCTCCTCCCCTGAGCCTCCCTGTGTGGCTGGAACCGCGAATTCCGTCAAAGAGCTTTCACAGGTTATAAAAGGTAAGAGAGGGGACAGGCGGAACTGCAGGCCTTGCTTCCCGGCCAGATGAATCAGTGTAACAGCATATTGTAGACTCTCAACTATGCAGAGGGGATGTATCAACCGGGACTGAGGCTGTGTTTATGGCTATGCCTGCATTTGGGAAGCCCCACGGCGCTATCAGTGACCCCCCCCCAACCCTCTCCCACTGTAGATTTCCTTACTAATTTGACCCAGGATTCTGTATCACAATCTGCACTGAGAGAACTCCCAAAGGCTATACGGTTAGTCCCAGGCAGTAGGGATCGTTGTCCTCAGCCCGCCTGGGCGCAGACAGGATGTGGCAGCTCGGAGGCATTCAGTTAAAGGAGATGCACTTTAATGCTGCAGGCATGCATTTAAGGGAGCCTTGCAATAGTGAAAGTGTATGACGTGCTGGAGTCTATAAACAAACATATAAAAAAAAAGGAAGGTTGGATGGGGAAAAGAAAATCTGAGAATTAAACTCACCTTGTTTTGTGGGATCTAATCTTTTATGATGGTATGTGTACTTATTTTTATAATTAATTTGTTTTCTGGGGCAGCGTTTTCTTGACAAATTGGGTTTAAAAATATCATCTGTTGTCAAGTATTAAAAGGATTAGATGAAAAGGGGCATGTTGAGCCACAGTTTAATATCTCTGAGATATAAATTTCAGTTTAAGTATTTTGCATGAGGAAGTGCAATTTAAACATATTTGTAGAAAAAAGAAACACAACGTAAAAAAAAACCAAACCTCACTAAATTGTTATGTTACACAGGATAAAATGTTTGCGAACTCATCTGAACATCTGCAGTGATTGATATTTACAGGTGGAATCCAAAGAAAAAAAATCCCATTTCATTTCACACAAAGCAAAAGCAACATCAAGCCAGTTTTGCGTCACAAAGTTAAACACTTAATTTAACACTACTAAAATTAAAGAGGAGTAAACTGGTAACTGATTAATTTGTGAATTCGTCTTCAGTGTTGTTCTTCATATTTTGTCATGCTGCAACCACAAATTTCAATTTTAATCAACCTTCTGAGTCAATATTTTGAGGAACTGTCAACTGTTTTCTTTAATATGTCTGAGAATCTTCCGACTTTTTGTTAGAAAATAGCTCTATCAGATCAGAAGATGTAGTTTTGTCAACATGCATTTTCAGCTCTTGCCACAAGTTCTTAAGTTATTTGAACTTGACTGGGTCACTCTAACACACGTACATGTTTCGATCTAATCAATTTCGGTGCAACCTTGTTTGTGTGTTTTGTGTCGTTCTCCAGGAAGTACATGATGCGCTCCAGTCTCAAACCTTTTTTAGTCTCTAACAGCTTTTCCTTTAGAACTGTCTGAAGAAAAACATACCCAAAGCATGATGCTGCCACCATCATGGAGTGTTCAGGGATTTACCTACTTGTGGACACTTTTCCAGGACTACTCACCTACTCTAGAGAGCAATATGTTCAAGTAGAATAGTTTAGATGTTTTCTCAGGCTGATTACATGATCTAAAGTATTTTTTTTTAATTTATTAGACCTGTTGAGAGTTAAAAGTGTGGCAAAAAACCTGAGCTCCACCATCACTTTGTATCACTTTGCATGGAAATGTATAGATCCCTACTCATAGATCCACCTGGATGGTCCATAGTTAGTAAACTGTGTCTTGACTGACAAGTGAAATTACATTATAAGGAAATCGCAAATGCATCAAATAGATCCAAACAGACATGGTGCACATAATGCCAAAGGATTCAGAGCAGAACCAGACAGGCTTGCAGAACAGAGAAACTGTTCTTTGGAGAAATGAAACTTTAGACCCCCCACTGTCAGTTTGTGCTCATCATCAGCAGATACGTTTTATTTTTTACAACAATAATCAGGCATAAGTGTTGAGTCCAGACTGGCTGCTAATGGACTGTTTGTATTTGTTTCACATATTTGTTCCACAAATAAATGCAATATTTTTGGTGTATTTAATAAACCCCAAGTTGGTATGATCCTATTTTTAAAAACTGATAAAATAACAATGCATCTTAGTAATTGTCAAGCTTTAAATATATAAAATATATGCACTTTAGAATAATATTTACCTGGTAATTAATTTATCTGGTAAGTAATTCCCTATTTATTCTTCCCTTACATTAAAACAATAAAAAATTATTAAAAATAACATTTTACTTTTATTTTACTGATGCAATAAAGTAAAAGAGACGCGCAAACATCTTGAGTGTTTTGATTGGTTACACTTCCTGTCAGTCAAATTTCGTGGAGGCGGGAGTTACGCTTTGCATCCAATCACATCCGACGCTCTTCTCTGCTGCTTCTCCACACTCAAAAACATGGCGTTACGGGAGTTAGCATCTCTGGAAAAATACTTGGGCATTAAAAAGCCGAACAAGTATAGCACACAGGGAGATAAAAAGGTAATATGTCGGTTATTTGTTTCCCCACCCTATTACGGAGGCGACTTGGCTTTCAATTGAATGAGTGCTTTCAAACTGCTGCGGGCTGAGTGCACGTTGTCTGTCAAATAAATGCTAACAAGCTAAACGTGTATTGAATAGCGGGTAGCTTTTGTTGCTAGCAGCTTTTGTTCTCATACCATTGGTTTATATTGTTGCATTTAATTCGGAAGAATAATGTTATTTCGGCATATAAACCTGGTTTTCCTATTTCAACATTGAGTCTCTGAAAGGAGCAGCATGCTCTCTACAAGAGGGGTGGAGTCAGCTGTGGACTGACTGCGGACTGGGAGCCATTTAAAGTGGCTGTTAACTCCCACTGCTGGTGATAGACACCGGAGTGGAAAATATACATTATAGAAAACATTTGTATCTTCACTCTTTATTGCCTCTTCCGCAAGTGTTGCGTCACCCATTCTCTTCCTTGCAATCTGGTTTTTGTCGAGTCCATATTTAAGCTTGATGATCCCTACTGCAGTTTCTGTCATAAATCCATAATGAGATCCTGTATATACAATTTGAACACAGACTAAATAAACAGGAGTGAGAGTACGGAAAATCGGATGTTTGGAAAAAAGTCTGTCATTTTGACACGAGGCTTCTGCAGGAACCCTGGTTTGGCTGAAACCCAGTTGTTGACATCTTGCTGCCCCTCCCCCCCTTTTCACACCTCCCCCTTCAGGTGCCTGTGCTACAGAATAATAACGCTGACCCATTGGTGGGACTGGTGACCATTGCCTGTCACCTGGTGAAAGGGGCCAAGCGCCCAGAGCTGCTGGGTGACGGTGCAGAAGGCAGGGCGGTGGTGCAGCAGTGGCTGGAGTACAGGGTGACCAAACTTGACAGCCACACAGAGGACACCAAGAGCATCCTGAAGGTAAAGAGGAATACTCAAGGAAAAACTTTGATATCTTCCCTCTTTAACGTCCAAATGTATTTTTCACAGATCACGAAGCTGCTAATTCTGAATACGTACATTTATTTCTATCCCATAAAAGTAGCGTCGTTACATTTCTCAACAGCTCCTCATCAACAAATAATGAACCTTTTCTCTGTCCGATCAATACGCCTGTATCTGTTTGTTTGTCTCGTTAAGGGACAAGCGACAGGAATCAAGGCTGATATATGGGCCCTTCAGTGACACGGCCCGGCACGACAGAGAAAAGCGCTTTAATGTGCCTGACGCCAGTCAGCATGAAACGGATCGTCAGCCACTCTTGCGCTGGACGCTGGGCGCCTCTTGGCACCGTCCTGTCAGTGTGAAGTCTCTCTGTGTGTGTGTGTGTGTGTGTGTGTGTGCGCTCCTCGCAGCGTGACACACTGTTGTGGCATGGCTGAGGAGTCATGCTGTGTTGCAGCATGTTATCTGGACAGGCCTTTAAATATTTTAATGGCGCCACTTACAGGAGGAAGTCGCCCTGAGCGGCTCGGCGCTGGTGCCGGTGGCCCCCCTGTCCTGTCCTGCTGCTTCAGCTGCATCCTTAACTCCCTTCTTTCAAGCGCTTCAGTCGTCTCCCATTAAATTATTCAGAGATGCGAAAGTGACAACAGCAGGATCTCTTAAACTCCCACTCCCGGGGATGTAAATAAGAAATTCATACTTTCAGAGGCTCGACTAGCTTTTTAAGTAAACATCGAACATCTGCTAAACCTTTCGAGAAGTGCACTGTGTTTGAAGGTAGCTACGTAATAATTAATGTTCGAACTCCACCTTAAACCACTTAGGTTTACTTGGTAATTTGCTGCTGCAGATAACTGTCATTTCTTTTATGAGCCACAAACTCCAGCGGTAGTCAGGTAACAGGATATGCAAGCTCCTGTCCATCCACCGAAAGCACCAACATGGTTTTTACCGACATGAGCAAGTTTGTTCGCACCTTTTGGGGTGCTAAAAAAATGGATTCTTATTTAATATGATTCAAAATCGATTTAAAATGTCCCTAAAACAAAAAAAAATTAAATGAAAGAAACAAAGAAAACAACTCTGTCCATTTTTCTTTGGTGTATTAAGGTAACAGATGATTGGCCCTTTAAATGTGTCACAAGGTACACAAGAAAAAGATTGATCCAAAAATATTAAGTAAAATACATTTACAGCATTGTTGAGTATCTGGCAGTGTTTGTGAAGAATAATATTAAATATCTGTGCTTAACAAAAGAGCATAACCTTTTGAAATATTGTAGCACTGAAATTATGAATGATGAAATTCTCATTGATTAGACTTAAAAGTTGCGCATTAGAACTGATTATTTAAATGCAGCTTAGGTTAAATGCCCAGTTAAGGTAGGAGAGAGCTGAGCTTGGAGCTCCGTGTGTCGGCGGGGGGGGTTACCAGGAGAAGCCTCCCCTCCTTGGATGCACGACTGGGCTTTAGCTCCATGGCTGTAGGCGAAGAAAAGCAAGGATCTGATTCTTGAAGGGGAGGAAGTCTGCAGTCTTCATGCCTTGTTTGGCATCACCCACTCTTCCCGCACAATAACTCCGTTTGCCCCCGAGATGCTTCTGTAAGTGTGCGTGGAAAGTCTTCCCTTTGTGTAACGTACAAGCGCTAAAGACGCCCCCCCCTCTCCCCCCCCCCCCCCCCTCCTCGTCCCCTGGGACCAGCACTTCCACGTGCGACTTTGCATACGCAGGCGACGGCTGAGAAACGGACAAAAAGGCCATCCGAGTTTGAAAAGGCTCCTCTGGATTCGCGGCCGTGGAGCAAACAAGCAGCTCGTTTTGTTGGGGCATCTGCTCTCAGTCTCTAGCCACGACGAGAGACGACGAGGCCCTCAGGTTACAAATGATTTCTATTCACATCGCAGACATGCGGACGCAAAAGCCGCACTCCTGTGTATCTCACATACCCTCAGATATATAGGGTAATGAACCTGCTGCTTCGGCACATCTACATGTTTGAAGGAGCTCAATTTAATACAAAATATGACGACAGCTATGCACAAAAGAAACTGTCGCAGACAATATTAGGCTGATAATGATATCCGGGACAGAATTTTGGAATAAGATAAAACTAAAAGTCAAATAAAGGGGGAGCTTCATTAGTGATTCATGGAATGTTTTCATCTGTCATGTGAAGACAAGTGTGTTTACACAGGAATATTTACCATAATGCATAAATTATCATATTTTGAGGCTTAATTTGCATATGTTGTGTTTGGAAATTTCCTCTTTCAGGACCTCAACCTCTACATGCAAGACAGAGTCTACCTGGCAGGGAACCAGTTGACCTTAGCTGATGTTCTTATGTACTATGGAATGCACTCAATTATAGTAAGTTCTCTTCTTTTGATTTTTTAATTTTAGCTTTTAGTTAGTTACGACATGTTACAGTAAATATAGAACAATCTATTTTGCTCTTTTCTTGGTCTGTCAGATACGATTCAAATAAAATGCATCAAAGTTTGTGTCTTAATAATGGGACAAAATGTGAAGAAGTTCCACGTGTGGAAATATTTGTGTATGTTTTGCTTTATCTCTTTAATATTCTTGCTTCCTCTGATAATATAATGCTAATAAAGATTTTGATGTATTCTAAATGTTTCGTTTTGTGACAACACAGAACTTTACAACCAACTTCAGGCCGCTTTAGTCTCTATAATACGATGCTGAATTGTATATTCATGAGTAGTTTTGATTGATTATGTCTTGGAGTTCTTATGGCCATACATAAGACAAGTGAGGCATCCATTCCTTCTCCCTTCTATATTAAATCCATCTCATCTCTCACTTTTGTCAAACCACAGCTCTAATTATCAATTTGTCATCGTATATAACACACAATTAGACCAGTCATATGGCCAAAGGGCATCGGGGACAAGCTGGCAATGAACACCCGGATTCTAAACACATTTTCAGCTCCCTTCAAACAGATAAAGTGATGTGGCATAAAGTGATGGCTTTAGCCCCAGACCAGAGACAAGTAAGTTAGTTCCGCCTCCCAGGATGAAAGAAAGGCGAGTTCAGAAACGGGAGCGGCAGAACGCGACTCAGGGAGGGAGGGATCACATGTTGAGAGATGTCAGCGGTTGTGGCGGAGATGGAAGCTCGGCCCCCGCCACCAGGCAGATGAGCGTCACTTTGACTCGCTGTCTGTGGTTTTTAACCTCGGGGACAGCAGGTCAGCTGGCTCAACCCCTGACCTCAGCCAGTGCCGATGTTCAATTCAAGAAAAACAACTTTGCACAAACATTAAACCTGACTGATGCTACATGGCTCCCAGGCTGAATGTTTGTACGTGTGTGTGGGATTTGCCTATTTCACTTAATGGCATGATGGAAAACAAACAGAGGCCTAATTAGATTTGCGGTGCAGCATCGAACACGGATCAGACTTTTATCTTTCTGAGATGAACGTTTGACACGTGTAGAAATTCAAATGATTTCATCTGATTTGAAGCTGATCTGTTTCATTAACTTTTATTATTTGCTGTCTCATTCTGGTCGATTTTAAAATTTTCCTTGAAAATTTGATATTTTTACTGTTTAGCTTTTTTTAAAAAAAAAAATATAATTTACCATGAGCAGAAATGCAGCAATGCTAAAGTGTAAACATCATCTTGTGCATTTAAACATAGTTCTGCTTCATGATGAAATTATTACTGTGACCTATTATTTCTTTTCAGCATAGTTTGTTTTTATAATGTTTTGCTTTTCTCATAAAAACTTGCGAAATTAAGACATTTTTTTAGACTATATTAAAAATAGTTTGACACTTAGCCTGGCATCTTCTGGGATCATAAATATAAAATAAATAAAATGATCAGTACATCTCCAAAACAACAAAACGTATCAAAAATAGAGCATATCGGATTAAAAATCATTAAAACAACCTTAATGATGCATAAATTAGATTGAAAATATCTAAGTTTAAGGTGTAAATGAACAATCCACAGCATCTGTGATTATTACAAAATATGTTTACTAGCCTTCTCATGTCATGTTGCTTTTACCTCTCTCTCTCGCTCTCTCCCTCTCCCCCCCTCCACCTCTCTCTCTCTCTCGTTATCCCCCCTCCCTCCCCAGCTGGACTTGGCCGTCCAGGAGAAGGAGCAGTACGTTAACGTGACGCGGTGGTTCGACCACATCCAGCACCACCCGGGGGTCCGACACCACCTTCCCCCAGTAGTTGTGCTCAGGAACAGACTTTACACCAGCAGACACCACTGAGCCCTGAGATCATCATCATCATCATCATCATCATCATCATCATCATCATCCTCACTCGGTACTAATCTTCTGACCAGATCTGGACAACTGATCTCCTAAAGTACAACATGGATCAAATTAAGGATTTTGCCACATCGCCATATCAATGTTCTCTTATTCGAGTTATGTGTCAACAATATGTCCCCACAGATTTTTTTTTTCTTTTTTTGTGGATAAGAAAAATAGTTGAGTTCTAAATCAATGTCTGTTTTTAATAAGTAATCAATGTCTCAGTCTTGCAAGCACTATTTATAAAGATTCAGGCGTCTTAACCCTCCTAGTTTCTCCACAGAGCTGTGAAACGACTTAATCATAGCGTTCAGGTATTTTTATGGCATTGTTTGTTTTTAAAGGGAAAACTGTATGCAATGCAGTGCTGCTAGCTTTTCTGTTGGTGAATGTCGTTTTTGTTTAATCTGAGCCTGGAGTCTCCTGCCGCCGTTATCGTAGGTGAACGGACTTGACTGGCAGCCTGTTACGTCCCAAGCTCTTGCTTGATATTGTTGCTGGATTAATGTTGTAACCCTATAAACACCACAAACCCATACTCTTAACTTTTGAAATTTTACCTCATTAAATCTCTCAGCACATTTCTTTTATTTTTCCTCCCCTCGTCGTACTTTCTCTGCGTGTGTCTGTGGGGTTTTTTTTGTTGTTTTTTTTCAATCCCTGCTCTCCATTCCACTTCCTCGCCACCAGTTGTGTGGGCAGCAGCGAGCAGTTAAACGTCAGCCCTAGAGTCTGAGATCAGAGTGAGGCCCCAATCAGTCCCACTACCACCACTGTTGATGCTGCGGGCCACGGAGAGGGCAGCGGGCTCACCAGCTGCCACACAGATCCAGCCAGCCAAGGCCAGAACCCGAGGGCCCCTGGGCGACAGTCAGCCACTGTGTGTCATTTCACCCTCACGCTCCCACAGGGGGCTACTGGAGAGAGAAGGACGGAGAGAGGCAGCGAGCGAGAGAGCGAGCCGAGTGTGTGACGAAAGGACGGAGGCCACACAGCAAAAGAGCACCCAGAGGCCGAGGGATCTTTTTCGTGACAAGTGAACAATGATCTGCGCCTCCTAAAGCCCTGACCGCTGCTGGCTGGATGCTCACTATTAGCACCATTAACAGGCCCCATCCTGCCAGTGCTGGGAGAGCTGGTGTGTTTACATCGTGGAGGTAATGAGAAATGGGAATGCAGAGAAGATGAGAGGTACAATTTGGGTAATAACTTAAAAATACCTTCTACTGATTAGACTGTGTGACCTTTTTAAATATTCAAATCTGTTGGATTTTTTACTTTCCTGGTCACCGTTTAAACAGTTTTTGTTTCTTTCCTTCCTGCTTACATGCTCTGCATATTAAAATTATTGCTCAAAGCAATTTTGTTGTTGTCTGATGTCAGCATATTTTTCATCCTGTGCCAATAAATCGGATACATACAGAGCCCCTGACCTTTGACTCCTGTGCCAACTACTCTGTGTGTACTTGTGGTATTCTTTAGGAAAAAAAGTGTTTTGCATAAACCAGCCAGAAGACAGAGCCATTGTTCATTGAAGTTGTGTTGGATCCCTCGCTTTGTGTTTGTTGCAAAGTGTTACAAAGTCGATACGAAGGATAAAAACAGCTCAAAGTCATTTGAGCGAGCCTTGTGACTAGTTGGGGCCGTTTCTTCTGCGGTCGAACCATTAAAGAAGGCCTTGTCCTCCCGGTTATGTTAACATTCTTTTGGAATTCATCTTTCCAGCGAGCGCACCAGCAGACAGCGCCGCTCACCACAGAGGTGTGAATTAAGTTTTACCCACAGGAGTTAAATTCGGACAAGGCACTTTAAGTTCTGTGTGTGGCGAAGCAGTAGCTTCACACCATGCAGGGTTAATGTTATGGACACCCACAATGTTTAAAATCAATCCTTTAGAACAGGATGGACATAAATAACTGTGAAGCCAAGTAAACTGCCCTGAAATAAAAAAATATGTAAACTGCTTTGCAAAAGTATTCACACCCTCTGACCTTTTTTTCCTAACCTCAAGCATGTTTTATGTGATAAAGAAGTTTATAATTTTTAGGTGAAGAATAAGGTTTTGTTTTGCTTCTGAATACAACTTAAGCAAGGCATCCATTTGTATTTGTCCCCCCTCCTCCTCTGACACCCCTAAGGAAAACTACCCACCTTTAAAAGGCACCTAGTTACCAAATAGGCAACTTGTGTAGGTAAGAGAAAAAAATGTGAGGAAATATAAGGCAGAGTTGGGTTATAGAACAATATCCCAACCCATAAGTAATTCATGGATGATGTTCAGTTCATCATCCATCTATTGTTATATATATATATATAGATCCTTACAGGAAGCTTGTCTTGAGTCTTCTTTGGTCATAACGATGCTATATCTTTGGTAATATTTGATATCTGGGTGTATAATGGTAAAAAAAAAACGACTGAAGACAAATACATGCCACAGCTTTTAAATTTCCCAAAAAAAAAAACAAAAAAAAATGCATCTTAGCCATATGCTACTTTGTGTTTATCTGTTGGATAAAATCTCCCTCCAAACATTTGCTATGGTAAATAATTTCTGTCAATTCTGATTTCATAATTTGGAGTTGACCCTCCAATTCTCTTGTGCGGTCAGCTTCAAACTTTTGTACATTTCCTCTTGCCTCTTCTTGCTCACCCTGTTGGCACAGTCCCAGAATGCCTTTGTGGGTCGGGTTCGCACTGACAGAGCCTGACTGAAGTCAAAGCCAGACAAAGTCATGAGGCCACAGCAGGAAATCAGTACAGAAGCATGAATGAAAGGTGACCTTCGCACCACTATCTAAAGGCGAAAGGGGGAAAAGGCTCTGCAGGCGCCGTCTGCAGAAACCATGGGTCAACTCCTTCAAGTCCTGACCACTGCAGCACTAAGTTAGCCAAGCCAACAGCGAAATAAAGGGCAGTTTAGCTTGTTGAATTGTGAGTGGATCGCAAGAGATCAATATGCTGTATAGTGGTCATCAGAATACCTGATAACTTTATGTTTCAACAATGAAACTGTTGCAAGAAAGATATAAGAATTGCCTGGGGGGAAAAATTATAATAATCAGCATCTTTTGTTTTTTTGACAAAAGAGAATTTTAGACAGGCATTTTATCAGATGACTGAAAACATGAAGCACAGTAAGATCTAATCGTTTGACAGACTAAGAATGCTGGGCATAAAATAGCAATTAAGCAACTTTGGGATTATCCGAAGTATAAAGAAAAAGTTTCTGGGAAATTGTTGAGAAGCAGGATAGGCAGAAATTAGTGAGAGATCATGTTTTAATGCTTTAATGTTTGGGCTTTTGCACATACTTGCTGGTGTTTGATACTTGTTAGCATGTTTTAGCATGCTACTTTTAATTGCCTAACATAAGCAGAAACAAACAGTGATGTGGCTAAAAGACAGTAAAAATAAAAAGTTAATTTTAGAACCAAGACTAAACTTTTGCTTTGAATTAGTGAATAAAGACATAGACTTACACCATCTGCGATGAATTCCAGCTTCTCTGTGGCACATTTATGTTATCAGTGGATAATCTTAAATTGCTCAGGTTGTCACTGGTTTACATCTCCTATCAACAAAATGTTCAAAAGGGAAACTCCTGTTGCCACGCATCATCAGTTGTTGCTGTCATTTGCCAGCTGACAGGCAAGGAATAGACTCGGTGCTAAACTGGCCTTCCTGTACCCAGCAGCTGTCACCAGTTGTTAAAGCAACAACAAGAACAAAAAAAGTTGCCAAATGCCAAGTCCGAGGAAAATAGTAATGATAAGAGAAGAAGGTAATAATTTCCCTTTTCCCCTCTAAGCCACTTCCATTTCCATTTATAAGAAAAAGGAACTGACAGTGTTGTGCCAGTTCGCCCTTATCAAGAGCTAGCTACAAATTCATCTGACAATGTTAAAACTGAATTAATTCACGTTCATAACTCAACACTTGAACATACTGAACTAGACCCTCTCATTCATATGTTTAACTGAAGGTTTGATTGAACGTTACCCTCAGTGAGACTTAGTGTTTTTATTTTGAGCTACTCTTAAAGTACCAAGAGGTTGGTGATCCTTTTTAATAGAAATACCGACTCCGTTTAAACAATTAAGCTGGTAAATCTTCTGTCAAAAGATCTAAAAGTCAGAGAGGAAATTAGGAAGTGAGCTTAAAGTGAATTGGGTTATAATCAAGCTTAAAGCAAGGGGGGAGGAATCTGTTGTCACCAAGTTCACTCTGTCAGCCGAAACTATAGTTAGACAGTCACACAGCAGTCACCAAGACCTTACCTTTAAGGGTGTGTGTCATGACTCCTTTCTGCATGAAGAACCTAAAGTTTGTCATGAAGTTTTATTCATTTCACATCTTTCATTTACTTCTAAAGATATCACCGGTAAATGACATAAGCAAGAAGTGTGCTAAAGTCATGTTAGCATTGTAAAACAAAATACAAAAATTGCGAAATTCTCCAAAAATGTAGCCCCACTTTTGGAAATGGTTGCGTATTGCAGTAAAAACCGAATGAGGCATATCGTCTTAAAGGTTTCTTGGGTTATAATGTCTCACATAAATTCTTTGACATGCGATTGGCAAGAACAACAAACATTCAATTGACTAAAAAAAAATCCATTTTACAGGAGAGCCGGACAGCCCAATGTGCCGGCGACACCGTGATAAGCACATTAAGATTCTTCCTGGCGTCGTTTAGCCTTCACCTCCTCATCATCTCGCAACACCTTTGTCAAGATAAGTTTACTAACAATACAAGATGCACCACCCCCACTCCACCTACGCCGCAACAAACACTCGGCCGCCACCATCCTTCCTTCCTAACTCTTATTAACAACGTAAGGCCGGGGGACAGGCATCGGCCACGACATCTGCTAGGAACAGGGCCTCGCCGTCTCTCGCTGACTGATTCAGTGGAACAATCAACGCCGCTTGGTGGTGAGGGGAGCGTTAACATGTCATAAGCCCTTTTGACAGGACTTATCGACCGCGCTTTATCGCGCTCTTACACGTTGTGACAGTTGTACCATGCGCCCATAAAGATGGCATCTGATTGTCTACTGCAATTATATGAGTGCTTGAGCAAGGATGGTGCAGTGAAGGGCACAAAGGGACAGGGAGCAGGATGGGAGTACATGTGTTCTTCTCAACATGCTTTTTTTTTTACTAAGCTCATTTTTATAGTCACAAAGGACAAACGTGGCTTTAAAGTGGTGAGGGTGTATTCATATGCGCTTTGTATGTTAGAACAGATTGTAGTGATTTCTGCAGAGCTGAGATGATGTTCTAATTTCCTTTGCTATGGGCTTCATTAGAGTTCAATGTCAGCAATTTAATGTTGGTGCCAAAACATTGCTGGTTGATATTAACATTAATCTGGAGAGTTTGTAGGCGAGAATCTTGTTTTAATGCGAGGTCTAGCATTTAAACGAAACATTCGAGCTCTGAAAACTGGAACGTTTCCAAAGGCCTTAGGACGAACATGTACAGCCAACAATGGCATTCTCTTCTGGGGCTTTAGAGATATCTATACCATCTCTGTTCTTATCTCGGGCTTAGAAACAACTCGGGTTGAGGCATGTGATGAGGAGTGCGATGGGTAATGTGGAGTGAAACGTGATGGACGTTGTAACATTTAGTTAGGGTGATGATGGCGTCGCACGCTGGGATGGCGTCTCGGCGCACGTCTCATAAGTACAACCTACACTTTCTTATGTAACAAAGTTTATAATCCAAACCCGACCAAACGGCTTGGAAAAAATGAAGACAGATTCAACGATTAGATAATGTTAGAGTTTTTTTGGTATAACATATCGGTAATCTTGTCTAGTTGTAGTTGTAGAGCAGTGAATTACTGAGGAGGATTGTGTCTGTTTGGTTGTCCAAGCCACGTTGTGGATCTGGAGGAAGCTTAGTACGGCGTCCTGCAAGGTGTTTTGAGGAAGACTGGTGGTAAGTCCAAATCAAAAAAGCTTATTTTTTTGACATTACCAGGCCACAAATCACAAAGTTGCTTCTTTGTCTCCTTCTCCAGCCATGAACTCCTTAAAGAAATCACCAGATTCTGGAAATGTCAGTAGGGGGAAAATAAAGGGTTTCTCCATTTCCAACGGAGTAAATTGACCTGACCTGAACACGTGTCCTTCAGAAGCACAGAGTCTATACATTTAATTAGACCTTTAAATAAGGCGGTTCTCAGGAGAATTGTGAATATTTATGTATTTACAAGACAAAGATTTTTAACACTGAGTTCAGGGGAAGGGGAAGTCTTTATTGCTCCTTAGACTTCTAGCATCCAAGGTGATTTATTAGTCTGCATGCATGACCTATGCTGGTCTTGGCAAACAGTTGTGAAATTCAGAAAACATTGGACAAAACCAGACTGATCTGTGGTTGTGAGAAAACATCTGTTTCCCTCCTACACAGGAACACAATGCCAGGAAATAAATGCTCCTTATAAGTCCCTTTGTGATTAATAAACTATGTTTTTAATTGATGGATCTGATGGATCATCGCAATTTAAAAATAGAATAAAATTGAAAAAAAAAAAACAGAATCAGACATGAGTTTGATTGCTTGTCTTCTCTTCAAGAGCTTAAATTAAAGTTTTGGTGTCTTCATCCATGTAAAAGAAGAATAATATTGTTCCTATTTACTTCTAATGTTTGTCTTTATCCTGCAAAAAAAAGGAGAAAAGAAAGCTTTAGGAGTTGCATAAGGATCCCAGGTGTCCTGAGCTTTTAGAGATGCAACCGCTCATCTCATCAATCAGAGAGATGGGTGGCTGACTCGGCACATAGGTGCAAAACTACATATGTGTGACCCGGGGCAAAGAGATTGCACAAGGCTGCACCTAAGAACTCTCTCTGTCTTTCTCTTTCTCTCACACACAGATGATTCTTCTTGAATTAGCCGCCTGAGTCGCTCCTTCGCTTTCTTCCGCAGCCATACCTCAGCTGCAGCTTCTTCCTCTTCTTCTTCTTCTTTTTCTTTTGTGGTCATGAAGTTGTCCATGGGGTTACAGATTCTGCCCACAGGGGGTAGGAGGTGAACGAAGAGTGAAAAAGCGAGGAACGGGCCTGACCTGCTCAGCTGCCCGAGATGAGCAGAAACCGGCCTGTAGCCGTAGTGGGGAGGGGGCAACATTCGCGGTCGCAGCGCCGCGAAAGCGTTCTTGCGCTGCCTACGTGAGCCGAGGCTTCTTCAACGTTCTCTCTCTCGTCCACCATCGCAACACTGTGACCCTAACCCTCTTTCTCCCCCCACCAAAAAAAAAAAAAAACCCAATCATCATCCTGCTATTCAAATGTTCTGCAAATTAGCCCTACATTTACGTCCCCCCTGCCCGCTCCATCCGCCCCACAGGTCACGCCACTTAACTTTAGCCAGCACCCCTGCTGTAATAGGTTCTGATAGGAAGGCTCCAGGGAAGTTGACTTCTCACTGAGAAGTGATACTAAAAGTAATTGCAGCTGAAACCCAGTGACAGGGGAGTTGTGCTTTGGAAAAGATGTGGAGAGGGGGGGGGGGGATGGAGAGCACAACACAGGGAGGATGGCATTTGAAATCAGCGTAGAGGATGGCGGTGTGGCGGGGGGAGGTGGGGGGGGAGGGAAGAAGCTCGGTGCCCTCGGCCTTTTCCTGTAATTTGACCTCCATGGGAAAAATACCAGCACCAGCGTTCCCAATTTGCATATTTCTTCTGCTCATCTGCATACGTCGCCATCTTTCTTTATCGCAACAGCTTGGTTTTAATTTGAGGTGACAAATTTAGACCTGGAATTAATGCGGAGTCCTCTCTCCTCGTAACGGCATCTCATTTCCTCAATGATTAAAAACGTTTCATAGGACATAAACAAGGTTTCATATCATTAACTTTGAATATGAGTGGTTACCCTTAATGACCCCCTTCTTCCCCAACTCCCCACCTCCCGTTTATTATTCCTGCGTGCAAACCAGCTAGTTATTTATAATGAGCACACGGATGCGGTGCAGGGAGGAATGACCTGGCGCCGTGCTCCCGCCATTAAAACAAAAGATTTGATTCCAAACAGAGAGGATAAGACCATCTGCGGATGATTTAGGTTCCGCGCTGCAGTTCCAGTAATCTAAACGTAAACCTCTCTCCCTCCAGAACCACCGGTTTCTCTCGGAGCAGGGATTAATTCAAGATGCAAACGTTATTTCTTTGAGACTCCTCAGTTTCCATTTTACCAATCAATCTAATCATCAGTAATTGCCTGACCTCCTTCCTATCTTTACACCTCAGGTTTTTATTCATTGCAATCCATGCTGAAGCACAGTCTCCGTCTTACCTGACTGGTAGATTTAAACTAAAGCTGCTTTTTTGTTTTTTTCTTTAACCCTCCTGACGTTTCTTTGCAGAACTTTTAGTGTATGTGTGGCAAACGGTTTGACCAGGTTGTGTATTCTGTATGTGAATTTCAATTTTTCATAATTTTTTTTCTTCCTGAAAATGTTCACGTTGCGTTGAAACACAGTACAGTATTTTTTTTTTACACCGTTGACTCAGTTTTAAACCATATTGAAACTGTTCTTGTTTCTTTTGTCAATTTTTTTCTTTCATTCCCTGATTTTGAAATCAAGCTTCATTGCCTTCTTTCTGGTGATGTTGGAGTAGATCTCCTTTGAACCAAAGACGGAAAAAGAAATAAACTTTCTGCCAATTCTTTGACTCTCCAGCATGCCCTCTTTCTCCCCTCCCTTTTGCTGGGTGCCAAAAACAAACAAACAAAAAACATCCAACATAATATTGTCATTAAAAATTAGCGGAAAATTAAAAAAAGATTAATTTGTGAAAAGACACAGATTGAGACCATCAAGAATAATGTCTTTTAACGCGTATTAGATTATTCTTTGTGACATTCATTGAAATTTACCAAATAAACAAACCACTCATTCAATAAGACTTATTGACATTCATTTTTCTTTGAACATTTTGGGGGGGGGGTGTCAACAAATCTCACTGTTATTCCTTTTAATCATATAGAAATTCTGAGAGAAGAAGGAATTCAGGGAAAAGCTACTGTTCAGTTAGCAGTTCATCTTTATGGTTATTGACTGGCTTTTAAGGTGTTTCTTTTACGTTGAAGGGTTAAAAATAACCTTAAGCTTCCACCTTGAATCGATTTTATTTTCACATGGACATTAAAAAACTGTAATATAAATCCGCATCGCCAAGAAAGTTATGTTCTTTATGCTAAATATAGTACATATAAAACCAATGTTTTATATGTTGTTTATGATTCATTATGATAAAAACTTTAATTGCCAAATGCCTTAAGTTAGCTATTTCAGCAAAATTTGTTATTGTCAGGGCAAAATTATGCCAATAATCGGACCTTTGTCTTCATCTTAGATTTCTAAATTATTAAAATACAGAGTCTCATGTTGTTTTTAAGTCCTGATATGATCTGAGATATTGGCTCAGGGCCCGGATATAAACTTTTTTTCTGTGATTTTTTTTCAGCAGCATCCCCAGTGAGCTGTGTGAACCAAGAAGAGATCACAACTTCAATGGAAATAGCTTCTGCTTATTATCTGTGTATCATGCGATCTTCTTTGTACCTTTCGCTCGTATCATATGACTCAGACATCACCATCATCTTGGAACGGTTCCACAAACACAACTGGCTATTACATTTTACAGTGTTGAAAGCAAAGTGCTAAGTCTAAGAAGCAAAAAAATTACTTTTTCCATGAGTCTCATTCTCACCCATTAAATCAGGATAAAATATGTTGCGAGGAGGATAGCAGCAAATCCCATAAAAAAAAGAGCGTAAACAAGCTAATGTTAGTGTAGCACTTAAGCAAAACACCAGATGAAAACACCACTGGATTTAGCTCTATAAACAAAACCTCAGACAGACTCATTTTCAGTATAAGCGATAAAAGAGATTACAGTGTCATAGACATCATCGGTGTGATTTTGCTACATATGTCCAACAATTAATTCAATTAAATTTCAAACTGGAACTGTTGGCAAATTGTAAGACATCCATCATCCATCTCATACAAATCCCCTGAAACCGCAAGTGACCATTATTTTCACAAAAAGTGCAGAACCGTACGGTGTGTAGTCATGACTACAGACAGTAGTTTTACACATTATCTGAATGGGAGAACAGCCATCAAACTGTATCTTTTCATGATAGTCATGGACCAAGCATTACACATATATTATAACCTATTTTTTCTGTGTATGTTAACAAGGCGTCTTCGCTGATGCATGCTTATATAGTTGACTTAGGGCAATAATACACACACATACCGCACACATGACTCTCGAGAAAAATGAATGTGGCTTATAACCTAGAAGACGCGTGAATAGTGAGGAAAAGGCAAATGTCAACTGATCTGGAAATTTTCGTGAAACCACTTGCATTTTCAGCTGGATTTCACAACACTGGTATTTCCATTAACGCTGGAAACATCTTTAACCCACATGTTACGTTTGTGTTTCCTGAAATGTAAGAAAAACCATCCAGAGGAAAAAAGGGAAGGAAGAGAAGAAAAATGGTGACTTGTGAGGAATGTAATCAAATGTCAAATGTGTTGGTTAAACACAAATGTTCCACCAGAGTTGCTGGATCAGGCCAGGGGTGAAGTGAGAATACAGACTCTATTATTATTATTTATTTATTTATTTATTTTGAGAAATGGCCTCACTTATTTTCAGCATGCGCTCAGTTTTGCTTTGGGTCATGCATGGTCTGGAAGCCTGTAGCAGCAGACAGTGCTTGCATGGTTGTATTAATATACATCACTGTGTTACAGTTATTATAACATTAACATTAAAACTTCATCTTATCATCTTAAAAAATAGAATACAATTTCCAGTTTCCTTACTATTACGAATGGTTGTGCCCAAGTGCAAACTAATTAGCAAGTTAATTTGTTATGCTATGTGCTTGGGTAGAGTTTCAGTCACCAGTTAGCCATCATTCCACTCATACCCCTTACCCACTGAAGTGTTAAAGGAGTGAGAGTGATGAGGGGCATTGCTTTGATTTCCACATCATGACTGTCCATTTTGTTGAATGGATATATTTCCAACAAGACTGGCAGCTAGGAAAAAGTGTAGAAGCTTTAGCCACTAGATAGGCAGCCTGAAGCAACAGGTGGAATAGGGCAAGTCACTAGCAAAGAAACCTGGTACATTTGGGAAGTAATAGGGAAAGGAAGCAGTTCAAGAAAAGCACATGTACAACAGAGCAGCTGTGTATTGCTACACAAGTAGCAATACTTGTGTAGCAAGTATTCTACTTGCTACTTGTGTATTGCTACACAAGTAGCAATACACCGCTAACCTAAATGTAATTTCTTCGCTACAACGCTAACAAAGCAGTGTTTTTATTAGGTATAGCTGGCAGGCGCATTAGCTTCCTCCTCCATGGAATAAAATGCCAATAAATAACAAGCAAGACTTTAAATATATTTCTAGCTACAGAATGTTGTTGAGAGCTAAGCTAACCGTCACTGACCAAAGTCAAAGCACTATGAGTCACAACAGACTGACTTAGTAACTAAACAGCACAAATCAATATCCTCATTTGTTCACAGTTTTTTGAATAAACATTATTTTAATGTTTTATTTCCTCACGGAAAATGTGTTAAAGTACCACACTTTTGTTATGTGTAAAACCCATATCAAGTTTGGTCAGTGGAGCCTAGAATGTTGGGATTCGGGCTCTACCTGTGCTCTGGGAGACAAAAAGTTATTCTCACACCTTAGGGCATTTTAGAATAAACCATAAAACTAACATGCATGCTTCTCCGACTGTGACAGGATGATGGAAATATGCGCATGGGGAGGACATTCAAGCCTAGACCTCACTGCAACGATTTGATCACTTTGCAGACCAGCAACTCCACTTTTAGGTAACGTGAAACGATGCCAAAATCACAGGCAACTAAGAAAGAAACAAAAGCAAATTCTGTCTTGTTTTAAGGACAAATCTAGAGCTGTGAATCTTCCATTCAGGTTTTGATAGACCTTATTCATCCCGAATGCATGTCAAAACTCTGGAGGGTAGATTAGCAACTTTCAACATTCAAATGTGAGCATTCAGCCTTGACAGGCATGGATAAGCAGAAGACAAACAGATCACTAAAAGGTTAAAGGCAAACTATTTACCAATTTGCCGAGCGCGCTGCTAAAGGATGCTTTTATATTCTCTGGCAGCATCCCATGAAATGAATTACAGGCTGGTTGTGCAGCACAATACCCAGTGGGCCTTCTTGTTAAAAAGTGGAGGGCCAGAGGGGGCCTAGAATCAGCTCCTTTGACATCAGTTGAGTCTCTGCAGAAGATTGTAGCTGTGAAGAAGAGAAAAAAAATCATATCAGCTGAATTGATGAACTTTGATCAAGTTCAAATGTCGTAGTAAGAATGCGCTCTCCTGAAAATAAGTCCTGTTCCAAGGTGACCCGGAGGGACAGCTACTGATTTGTGCGTTTGTGCCCCGTGTCTTTCTGTGCGGTGTTAATAACATTTGATCTCCATAAGAAACCCAAAAAAACACTCCTAGTCTTGGCTAAATTTAACAGCACATGACACACAGCTGATCACTGGCTTCTTTGAAAAGAACCCCACAAAACGAGGGTGGCATGAAATCGACATTTGGGCAGGAAAGCACAAAGTCATCTCTGTATCTCCTGATCCTCCAGTGCTGCTGAGGTTACAACACACACACACACACACACACACACACACACACACACACACACACACACACACACACACACACACACACACAGACGCAGACACAGATTGCTTTATCTATCCATCTTAAATGCGCCTGAGCATTTCACAAACTTTGACCCATCGGAAAACCACCAGTCTTTGAAGTGAGATCCTGAGGATACAAACTCACTGTCTCACACACGTACACAAGGTGTGTGCCTCAGGGGCCTGGAGGGGGGACGTTGCAGGGGGGTGGGGGGGTGAAGGTAGGAGCGAGAGCCCACAATGAAAGGTGCCGTTGATTAAGACGGGGATGTGAGGCGCTGATAGAGTGCCGATAGTCTCAACAATAGACCCCAGTGTGCGGCGTTTGGCTTCGGGACGGGCCACACGCTCCCAAACAGAGACGGAAACGAACGGAATCGCACAAATAAATATATGTACGATTTGAATTTTCGTTTATTTCCCCCCCTTTTTTTCTGTAAAACACACACACATACACACACACACACGCATACTACGGCTATTGTGTGGTCTGAGACATATGCATGCCCACAAACACAGATACACAGAGATACACACAAACACGATCAGGTCATACCCAGAGGGAGGGAAACTTTGCCTTCTTTACAGCACTGGTGGACTCCCCTTGTGACTTTCACAGCTGTCATACTCTTCTTTACAGCTTTCATTCATCCACTAACCTAAGGGACAGGAGCATGTGATGATGCCTGACCACAAACACACACACAAATATTCTCACAAACACACTTATTGATGTGCACGCAAGCACAAAATTACAGTTAATCGCACAATCAACAAAAAAAGAAAAATGAAGAAAAAAAAAAAGCTCATTTTGGCCAAGCATCGGCGTATCGGTTACGCTGAGCGCTCTTTGTCCCGATGATGTTTCCCACATCACTAATGATTCGGACCAAGACTCGTCAAACACCAGAAAACGTGCAAAGCTCTCTCTGCCCGCTATGATGTCTGTAAAGGAAATGAGATCAGCTTTGTCTGAGCAAAACCCTGGTGTGCCTTTTCATTTTTTTTTTTTTTTGCTTTTGTAAATAAAGGCACGTCAAAGAAGAAAGAGCCCCTTCCAATGCTTTAAACCATCGCTTTATTCAGTGTGACACAAAAATATGATAATGTCACCTCTCCACAAGGCTCTTCTTTGGAAAAAAACTTCCCCTCTCCTCTCTACTGACACCATCGTCTTCGGCGTCATCTGGCAAGTGTAACACACACGAAACATAGAAATGAAAACGTCCCCTCCATCCGCAGCCTCTCTATAAAGCAGACGAACGTCCTTTTTCTACTTCTTCTTCTCCTTCTTCTTTCATCGCCGTAGCCAGAAGTGCCACGCACCCCCGCCAGTCGGCTTTTGTGCTTTTTTTAAGTGACACAGTGTGATAGACCTTGCCCGCAAACCCTCCATTACAATCATATTGGTATCCCTCTCAACTTCGTTCCTGTGGGCGACGGCGCTGTCAAGACTGGCTGAAGTTTAGTCAAAGACATTAAGAGATCACCTCCAGGGACAAACATCGGCACGGAGAGAGGAGAGGAGAAGAGATGGGAGACGAAGGCGATTCAGGACCGTGTTGGAGTCTTAATCCATACCTTTTTATCTTGTTCAAAGGTGACCGGAGCAGCAACTCCTCTCCCTGCTATCAACATGTTACTGTTTGTCATCAAGATAAAGGGTTTGTGGAAGAGGGATTTACAAGCCTTAAAGCCTTTGTCGCCCTTTTTGAGGTCCAGTGACTTATTTGCAATTTTATTTGGGAAAATACACAAAGTACCATATGAGAGAAACATTGAATCTATGCTTGGTATAGATATCTTCCTTTTGGTTGCAGCAGCAAATGATTTGAGGCTCGTCTGTCCCAACTCCACGCATTTAGAGAGGGAAGTGTTGGCATCTTTTTCTCTGTGAAATACCTCTAAGATAGTCAAATTGGATGGCATGTGAACAACAGTTTTCAGGTCTTGCTGCAAGTTCTTCATTGGATTTAGGTTGCTAGCGTAATTTGTGGATATGGTTTCATCTAAACCACATGTGTCAAACCCAAAGCCTTACTTGACGTCAAGTTATAGTCCGTACCTGATACGGAAAGTAATAGAGTCACATTTAACATCACGCATTAGCGCAAACATAAAATTTCTTACAAGCCTTTCTACATTGGTACCACAAATTTAGCAATTTTGACTGACAAAATCCTGGAGGAACATCTACTTATTGATACTTTAACAATATAATTGGTTTCATCAATGTATTCTGACACAACCGGCCCTGCAAGCACATTCAGGTTTTTTGATATGGCCCAAAATGAAAAAGAGTTTGACACTCCTGACCTAAACCAAACCAAATGGTGATGTAGCTCTATGTTTACAGTGATCGTCATCTGTATCAGTTTAATCATCATGCAGTTTGTGGAACAGTTTGATGGATCTGCTGAGGTGAATTTGATGGGTTTTTTTTTAATTTATTTATTTATCAAAAACCAACATTAAAACTACAACTTGTTCCTTTTGAAAAACTTTACAAGCTTGATGAAGTTCTGCCAGACCGGACGGGACCGGACCGGACCAGACCGGACCAGACCGGACCAGACTGGACCAGACCGGACCGGACCAGACCGGACCAGACCAGACCGGACCAGACTGGACCAGACCGGACCAGACCAGACCAGACCAGACCAGACCAGACCGGACCAGACTGGACCAGACCAGACCAGACCAGACCACGCTCACAGCCACCCGCCGACACTGGAAAGTGACAACTTCTCCCTGAAGGTTGGGGGCAGGGGGGAGGAGAAGGAGGCTTCCATTTCTCACTGTTGGTGGTCATCAGCACTAAACTCCTGTCAGCTTCCATCTAACACCCTAAAACACACACTGTGCTGTCTTAAGGCAGAACACACTCACCGACGTGTTGCTACGCTCACCAGGAGACTTTGCTGCTTGTGGCTCTCCATACCTCTCTGCTATTGTCCTTGTAGACTCATACACAGATGAACCGCTGTGGCTGTTAACGTGTCAGTCAGCATTGCAGAAAAGGATTCCAACCGCGAAACTGCAAAAATGTTCAAACTCTTGAAAACGTGCCATATTCTGTCGCTTTACAAGAAACTTTCATGTATTTTTTTAAGGATGTTTTTGTTTGTATTAAAAGAAAAAAATATATACTTTTGAAGTGGAATGGTACAGAATATGTGGTTCATTTAGAAAATATATTAAAAATTGAAATCTGAAAATTGAGGCATGCATATATATTTAGCCCCTTTTATACCCTTAAGAAAAAACCATTGCAATTGATGGCTTTCAATCGCCTCACAAGTAGATAGAGTCCACCTGTGTGTAATGCAATCTCAGTATAAATGCAGCTGTAAAGTGAAGAAAGTCTCAGAGTTTTTTTTATTAGAGATTAGTGACCAAACAGTAACATGGAGACCAAGGAACTCTGTCAGCAGGTCAGGTATGAAGTTAAGGAGAAGTTTAATGCTGGTCAGGTTGTAATCTAAGTGCATGAAAAACTTTACTAAAAGTGTGTGGAAGATGGATCATCCATCCATCCATCCATCCATCCATATTTATTTATTTATTATTAAGGTTCAGTGACTATCTCCATTGGTTACTGGGTGAAAAGCTAACCACTGAACAGATTGCCACTCCATCCAGTGCTAGCATAATAATAAACAGCCTTGCACTCACTCATACCT
Source organism: Micropoecilia bifurca (assembly GCA_903067075.1). NCBI lineage: Eukaryota > Metazoa > Chordata > Actinopteri > Cyprinodontiformes > Poeciliidae > Micropoecilia > Micropoecilia bifurca. The sequence continues at coordinate 24,266 of CAEGAF010003306.1, forward strand.
AAGGGCAGTTAAGGGAGATTTTAAGGAGAAACTGGATTACCAGGTCGGACAGCGCAGAGGTCTTCACCAAGGAGGCAGCATTGTTTTATGAGGATGTTTTTCTTCAGCGAGATACAGGCTGGTCCTACAAAAAAAAAAAGAAACATTTAGAAGTTGAAGAAGACAAGACTGAGACAATGAGTTGTTGGTTTGTATTGAGTCGTCGCAACCGAATTTTGTGGCTGCAGCATAACAAAACGAGAAAAGACTTAAGATGTGTGAAAAATGTCACTTTTCTTTAGTTGTTTACTTATTTGTCTCACTTGTGCCATTTGGTTTGTACCCAGTAGCCCAAAAATAAGTCAGATGTTTCGTTTTGCCTTAAAAAATCAGGAGTCTAATCCTTGCAGCCTGTCATCCAGGTCCCCTTATTTTCCTAAAACATTCAACAGTTGTCTCAAGTCTCACTTCTCGAACAAGCTTGTCTTAATAAACCTCCCACATGGCGTTAAGTTTTCACCGAGGAAACATTTACCGTTTTCTTTTGGCGTCACCTTTGATCGGGCGGCTGACGTCCGCAGCTGTCTTAACAACTGGGACGGGAAGCGACGGGGGGAAAATAAAAAGTCTTGGTGGAAATGCTTTTCCCCTCCAACATGGTACATCTCTCCCAGGTGACTGCTTAGCACTGGCAGTAATTGAAATCTCGCCCCTGGCGCCTTGTATATGAGGCTGAACGAGTGTGTGTAAATTCAAGATCGGGGCATGTGGGTGTGTGAATTTGTCTCAAACCTTGTGTGCATGCACCTCTCTATATAT
>CAEGAF010003325.1:0-15883 GCA_903067075.1 Micropoecilia bifurca
TAATATTTCAATCAGGTTGTGTAAAGTAATTGCCATTGATAGTTTGCTTACTTGCGATAAACATATGTCATATTACATCAAGCTTGCAAAAAAAAGTTAGTAAATCCTTAGAGTAACATTCAGTCAGACAACCTTAAGAGATAATGACTGAGGGTTTGTATGCTTATCTATTTAAAAAAATAAAAAACACAACAACATGGGGTGCTGTGGCACATAGTGGCACGGCGGCAAAACACGGTCCACAAATGGAGGCCTTAGTCCTCGTGGCAGTAGTCGGATGTTCGCTTTCCAGTCTAGTGACATTTGCCGCATGTCTTCCCCGTCTCTCATTACCCTTTTTCCTGTCAGACTACTTTCAAACAAAGGCCACTAGAACCAACAAAACCATTAAAAAATGAAAAACCTAAACAAAGTCTCACAAAGAGCCACCCGTTTCCACGAAGCTCCTCCTCGGCGCTGCAGTCTCCAGTCAAGCCTCCGCCTCACAAAGCATCCTTCCCCCACAATTCTGCCACTCAGCTCCTTCAGACTAGTGGCAGCAGCAATTAGCAAACACCTGATGGAACTGCACATTTGTTGAGCTCATCATAAAAGTTACTTCCCAGTGCCACATTTCTAAGAACATTGTTAAAAGCTTGATGGAGAAATGTAGTGAGTTGCTGAAGATGGAGTGTTGGAAAGAGCAGGTGCTTCTTAAAGAGACAGAACCCCGATTTCAAGGTGTTAAATTGTAAAGTTAAATTTCTTGTCATGTTTGATATACACAGCACTGTATAGCAACTAACCGTAACATAGCCACTTGACTGTAGTATAAAATGGCAGCATGTGACTTGAAAATCCATAATACATTAAAATGCATTAGCAATAATATATAACCTTTGAGGCATAGGAACAATGTTTATGATCTTATTTAGGACAGTTTTCATCCTACATTTTGGGTTATGCAAATCTAAAACAGTGAAAAACGATAATGCCCTTCCTACACATTCACTCTGGTCATAACTTTAAGCAGCACTGGGACTTTCCCATGAAACTAAGCAGGTCGAGAACTGTGAGCACTCATGGTGGGAGGCTCTGGGTGTGTGGGAGGGAGCATGAAGGAGAGACTGTCATCACTAATTCCTTGCCAGGCAGCCGAGAAGTGTTGACTAACTAATGACTGTGTTTAACAAGTGAAGTGTATCATGCTTGAGGAAACACAGCTGGATATGGGCCCTGTGCATTGAGTGACTCAAGGAAAACAATCCATTGTTTCCAATACCGTCCACCCACAAACTGGTTTTTTAAAGTGAAAAGAATACACTCTAGTGAATGAAGGAAAAAGATAGAGCGAAAGCAGTGAAGGGAAACAGCTGGATTTGAACGCATTGAGGTTGGCGTTAGGGTCAAAGTGGAGCGTCTCTCTAGTTCTGCAGTGGGAGTAGAGGATAAAACAGTAGTTTAAGACATGTTTGAAGGATAGAACAGGAATGCAACTCATCTAATGGAAATTGTTGCTAAACAGCTAAGATATATACGCTGTTCTTTAGAACTTATTTGATTCATTGAGTTGAGTAACAATCAACAGCGACTGATTAAGAGGTAAGATCTCTTGTTTGATACAAGTGTCACTGAAAGTCCAGACAAATTAGGAGGGAGTAATTTGAAAAGCATAAATTTGTCTGGGGAAAATTAAATCCCCCCTCTGCTCCACAGAATATACCTCAAAATTACGCAGGACTTTAGCATATGTTATCAACTTGTTTCACAATTATCTCAACTCAAATTTGGCACTTGGCAGCCACACTAACATGTGTTGGGATGATGTGGTGGAGCCAAGTTGATGTTTTACATTATAACTACAGCACTCCTGGCCAGACTAAAGCTCATGCTGTTTTGTATTCCTCTCAAGAGTGTGTGCATAACTCATTTCCAATGCCAACATTCTGTTTGCCTGTAATGAGGGAGGAAAAAAGGAGAGAGATTCCATTTTACAGCACTGCTTTACTTGAACGAGTGCTTTTCTTACATTTTCGTTCTAATGAGCATTTTGCTCCTGATCCTTTATGACACGGCTTTAGTTGTCTTTAACTGTGCAGTTTGAAAAGTGTCTCTACTCCTGGTCTAAACTTTACATGATTACCTCCTTCATGCTCTATGCACCAAATCAGCTGAATGGCAGTGTGCACAACTAACTGTTGCCTGGAGCAATTGTTTTATATGCTTTCAGTTTAAAAGGTAGGTGAATTTGTAACAATTTCAATGACATGTTAATCACAGAGGGAATCAGTTCTGCTACTTCTTGGGGCTGAATTCTATCATTATTATATCATTAGCATATAATCATTCAAGTCATACCTTACTCAGTCTTAAACCTAACTCCTAACCCAAAAACAGCAATTCTTAAGGGGTCCAGGCTTTGAGTCCCAAAAGGAGCAGACAGTCCCAACAGCATAGTATATGTTAGGAGAATATGTGTAGAAAAAAATGTAGAAAAATGGGACCTTCAATGGTCGTGTCTCAACCTTTAAATATTACAATTATTGTGCTTCCATCAACATACATAGCAAACGTTTATGGTTAAACAAACACAATTTCTTGCTCATTCAGCTGAACATGGCCAGCATCTTAAGAAAGTTAGTAATTTGGTACTAATTTGGCAATTAAAGAACTATGGTAATTAAAAATGGTTAGGCCTACAATGCTCTCTCCCATAAGACTTTGTGAGAATACAGCAACAGATATGCAATAACACCAGCAAAGAACACCTGCTTTGTTTCTGGGATTAGAGTGGAAACTAAAAACCTATTTTTCTGTTGTCAAAATAAAGACAATCCTATGATAAGTGATTGGAGTGTATATGTACATACCCATTAGAAAAACAAATTGTAAGAACTCAGTGTGGCTTGCAGACTTTGATTCAAAATGCCACATGCCATCCCCAGCCAACTACTCACACACACCACAGCATTCTGTGAAGAAGCTGTCCTAAGCCACTTAAATCTGAGCTATTTGATAGTGTTTGTGAAACGTTTACTTGTGACCTACGCTCTCAAACCCCTTAAGCCATCCACATGATGGAGGGAAGTGAAGGGCCTTTTAAGGCCCTAAGTATCGCTGGAGTCCTCCTTATATTACTGATGATATCTGTCCTGAGGAGTTTGCTGACAAGAGCCCAGGGATCAGAAATAGCCATAAAGCAGATGGGAAATTACATCTTATCCAACACGTTCTGAAATGGCCTGTCTGTTGATAGAAAAGGCTCACTATGGCGTCTTTAAGCAGGGATTTAGCCTTTGACCTGTTTCCTCAAACCCGTGGACACTACATCACGGTCCGGTTGCAATAGATAGCTCCATGCTGCACTGCGACGCTCGATGTTGCAATGCTGCAGTATCTGAGCGCTCAGCAGAAGTCCGGAAAATCCTTAAGCAAACCATCTGGAGGAAATATGTAGTATGTGCTGAACAGAGTTCAGCAAATAGATGGGTATTGTTAAACTACTATGATAAGACATGTTTGTACAAACTGTGCTTTATGGAGTTCTCACAGCGTAGTTACACTGAATATTGGAGAGACAGAGTGAAAGCAAAAGAAAACATTAATCCCTTAAGCCCTTCAATGATGACCTCTGACCAGGCCATATGAGATCCACTACCCTCTACTAATCGGCCCCAAACTGTGATGAAACCAGAAAGTGGCCCTTGCATTTAAACTGTTGACAGCAGGATTATCCAGTTTGTGGCAATGCAAATGTCAGACAGGGCACAGTTTGTACATGTTTCATGGCGGGAACTTGAATGGTTTTGGTTGATAAAACAGACACTGGAGAACACAAATGGTTCAGATAAAAGTACAGATGTCTTTAGATGGGACAATCTACAGTCATTTCAGTGAGATAATGACAGATGTGGGATTATGTGTATTTACAGAATTACAAGGCAACTGCTTTCTAGGTTAGATGTCATTCAAATGTGACTATTTTCTGGAATTTCTGCCTAGCTTAGAGAACAATGTATCCTGTTTCTTTGCAAATTATTTTGTCCTTTGATAGGAAAAATAAAAAGAATGTGTGGTTTGCAGTTGCAATAATGTTGGCATTTAATTATTTCTTAAAATTGTATGTCCACTGCTTTTTCTCATCCAATTTTGATACTAGAAATGCAGCAGTTATAAACCAGATGTGGCTGCAAATAAATGTCTACTATAGAAAAAAAAGGAAAATCATTAAAAGGAGAGATATTATGTAAGTTTTTTTTTTACCAAAAGTTGCTAGAGATCTTGAAAGTAACTATAGTGACAAAGTTTATAAGTTAACAATAGTGCTTCTTCCTTTCTGACCACAGGCAGCCCTCCTCTTCCACTCATTCTCACACTTAGTCAGTTAATGACCAGGTTTTTATGTTAGACCTTAGCTTTACACAACTAGTTTCTATGAGTCAGCACAATAAAATACTTAGTGTTACTGGGAATAGCCATATTTTTTGGCATTATATAAAAACTAAGATTGAAAAAAACGCTTAATCACTCTCTTGTAAAACATGTTCAAGATCCAAAGTCTGAAAGTTTTTTTAAATTATTATTATTATTTTGCCTGAACCTAAAAAAAAGTTGCTTTTTAAACATAATCAAACAACCATTTCTGAGAAATGTGAAACAAAACATAACTTCAGTCCTGTAACTTTGTACTTGGAGAAAAACCACTGAAAACTTATTAAACACTATTTCCAAAAGGTCCAAGACGAAGAGAGTTAATTATCTGGAAAGAGGAACTGAACAAACTCTCACAATATCACAAATGGCCATTCAGACTGCAGTAAATGCTGGCTCAATCAGCAAATTGCTCAAGAATGTTCAATTCCTGCTCTGACTTTGTTGGGACAGCTGATTCTCCCCGCCACAGTTTTGAACATGATCCCGTCCATGGAGCTTTACTGTGATAAAACTATGGCCAAGATTATCTGTAACTGTCCCAAACCACACACTTTCTTGTGAGACTCCACCAGTAGATCTGAAACTGCCTTTCTGGTGATTTTGCTTCATAAATAAGCTGATTGGTTTTCCTGTCTGTGGCTCTGAAAAAAACAGAATGTGTTTAGTGAATAGGCAGGCCAGCTCTTGCCATCTACTGTAACCATTGCAAGTCAATGAAAATTGTACAATTAAAGATTGCATTTACACAATACGTTTTGGAGTTACAGCTGACAGCGGCCTGTTTAAAAATAAATAATTAAAAAATTGGCATTTATCATGGGCCAAATCTAGGCCCATTCTGTGAGCAGGAGGCCTAATCCTGTTTTTACCCAGGCTGGCAGCTTAAAGGAAAGTGGGGTACACCATTTGGATTCACAGATGATGGAGCTGTCTTCCCAGCTGGCCTCTAATCTAGGAGTGGGTGAGGATGCACTGTGTAGTAATGCTGCCACTCTCCATAAAACGCTCTCATGCTGATTTTTAGTGAGTGGACAGGCTAATATATGTAATTTTGGGGTAAATGTTTGCTACCACAGAGTCACAGAAACCAGACCTACGAAATGCATGAACTTGTTGTTTGTCGTTTGGTTTCTTAGTATTGTTGGCTCTGTAATGGACTCCTGAGCTACAGTAGGGAGACACATATGGCCTCTGACCAAAGCCCAACTTGATAATATCTGTACATGTTGCAAACTACCAACATAGCTCATCCATCTGCCTGTCAGACTGACGGTCCATCCTTCTATCTATCTGGTGCCTTATTTAAAACCAAAAGTCTGCAAAAGTCAATTTAGCTATGCAGGTAGTAAACACTTTTTTCCTAACAAAAGTAAAATTCAATGAGCTAATTAGCTTTTCAGTCAGTTATCCATCCATCCATCCTTCCGTCTACTATGTTGGCTTATTTTTTGTCAGGCTAGCAGATGGGCTGTTGCTTATCTTGAGCGATCAGTTGGCAACAGGATGGGTACAGGTTACCAGACCACCACAGATAAGTAATCAAATGTTCCCACAATAAAAGCTAAACATATATATATAAGTAGATGCACAGCTTTTCTACAAACTTTTTTTTATCAAATTCTATAAATTTTCACAATTTTACCAACTTTTGTTTGCACAGGAGTTACTTTATTACATTAAATATCTACAAAAATACAATTTAGATATCTAGTCATTCATCTACTTCGCTTTTTATAAAGCGCATTTGATTTGTCTGACAAAGGTTTATGGAAGTTAAGCAGCTAGCTAGCTAATTATTATTGTTTTGTTTCAAATCAATGTTTGCAAATGCAAAATAAATCAATCAAAATAAATAGCCAGATAAATATCTATCCAGCTAATTATCTAGCAAACACTCTGTCTAATAAAAGTGTACAAAAGTTACATTTTGCTTTCTAGCTGGTGCAATGTTTTTTTTTTCAAAATAGGGTTTACAAACATACTATTTAGCTGAGTGACCAGCTAGCAGGTAGCTAGTAAACTTCTTTGTTTTAAAAAGTTCCAAATATAAAACTTAGTGATTTAGTTGGCTTTTTGCACACAAAGCTTTCTTTTTAGAGTATAGAAGAAAAATCTTCTCTCAGAATTATACCAAAATGTTGTGTGTGGTAGAAATCTGTTCTACCACACACTTCTGCTTCTTTCTATCAGAAACGTGAAAAGAGTTCCGATATTTACATTTGTCCTAAATCAACTTAATACGACAAGGAATTAAAGATGTGGGAGTTTTTGTGTATGATGAAGACAACTTAACATATGGAAACACTATGTTCTGGATAGACGTGAATCACAAACAAATAGACATTTACATTCTTACAGAGGAAGAGGGACTGACATTGATATTTATTCTTTTTTGTAAAAAAAAAAGGAAAATATGAGAAGTGAAAGCCCTAGTGAAATATTTAGACAGTATTTGAGAAGCTTAAATGTTATACTTTACTGCACAGACAGAGAGATTTATTCACACAATCCTCAGTGTTCTCCGGTTGGCTGGGAGTCAGACACTGCTGAAAGAAAAATCCCTCCTACTCCCATCCTGATAGAGTCCATTGAAATACAGACCCCACACCAAGACTAATAGCACTGGGAATCAGCTGAAAATATGTGACATAATCACATTAGTGTCCTAAAGAACACAAAGCACATAGTCAACTTCCCTTGATCAAGGCACATCTGGAAGGTTAGTGGGACTTGAAACACAGTCCCTGCCTTTCCCCTACTGCAATGAAAACAAGCTGCTTCACTATGCTTCCAGACCAAAGCAGAACAAGAACTTTGACACAGTAATGGATTGCTCCTCCAGCCGCATGGCCTAATGTGAATGTGCCAGAAAAAAAAAAAAGGAGAGAGGGAAGATCTTGAAAGGTTTCAGAATTACGCCCACTACTTTCCCAGTCCGTTTGAACTCTGACCTGAAACGCCAAATACAAAAAGCTACGATTTTTACTTCCTCTGCTTTGGAAGTGACTGTACAAAACTGGGCTGTTGTCCCCAAAATGCTTGGTCACTTAAATGATGCCTTTGAATTCATTTTTTCTCCTTTTGTCTATATTTCTTATAGATATAAAGAAAGAAAATGCTCTTTAAACTCTGTAAACTGAAGTTATTCACCAGAGAGTTTCCAGGTGAGCTCATATAGAGAGGTGACAGTCATTATAAGGCCATGTGCTTTAGTCCAAGTGTTCTTTTAAAATATGAATGACGCTTAATATTTTCCAGAGGCCCTTTCTCAACACTTTAATGCCCACGTTTTGTCTTCTCCCTATCCAAGGAACAAAGACTGGTTTCTGTTTCTGCTCTTAGCCTGCTGTGCGACTAAGGGCCTGGCCAGCCCATTAACACCCACCTCAACATGTTCCATTCCAGCATTGGGAGCTAATTACAAACACTGGCTAGGCTTAAAAACCTCTTATAGGCAGCAAAGAAAGAAAGAAAGGCAAAGAGTGAGGCGTTTGAGGGTGTTAGAGAGGCAGAAAGAATGAGAGACACAGAAAGAGAGAGAGAGGGCGAGGGGAGGGAGGGGGGGACAAAGAGGCTAATGAATCCATAGGCAACGGCATGGCTGTGCAGCAGCGTAAATAGTTGTTCACTGCTAATGTCGCTCATCAAATTCCTCAAGAGCACAGGCGCTGAAAGGTGTGGCCGTGTTTTATTCCCATTGTGCTTGTATTTCTTTTCACCCCCTCAGCGGCTCCTCCTGTGTAGTGTGGAGTGTGGAGTGTGGATTGAGAGTTGGTGAGGGGCGAGCTTGAGTAGCCATGACCCCAAAAGAAAAGCCTTGCAGATGTCTGACTATCTGTACATGATAAGAAATATCTGTTTTGGGTGGCATTTTTTATTCAAGAAATGATGATCTAAGGACTTAGTTCAAGGCAGAGACACAGAAAAGTATCCTTCACTTGACCTTGTTTCCTTCTGTTCTGCTACAGCCACAATCTTGAATGTTATGTTAATTTCGGATTCAGCATTATCGTCAAACACAAAGTCTGTAGTTTTAAAGTAAAATCAAAATGAGAGATAACAATTATCTGACTTTTTAGATTGTCCAAATTTTCTTCAACCTCAGCTTCAAGTTTTTAGGGGTACTTTTTTGTCAGCTTTGCACTTCTGGGGGTGTTTATCCTTTAACGTTTACCTTTTCATTAAAGTTTTGTCAGATTTATGTTGTTCTAAAACACAAGTTTGTAAGATTGTAACATGTGAAAATACTCTAAGATCATTTTGTTGCAGCTCTGACTTCCTTTTAATGGTTGTTGTCCTTCTGGAATGTGAAACTCTGCCACAGCCTCAAGTCTTTTACAACTCTGATAAGCTTCACTGTTCCTGCCGAACAAAAATATTTACTAAGTATGATGCTTCCGCAACCTTTTTTCACTGTCAGAGTGGTGTGTGTAGAGTAATTTGCATTGTTAGATTACCTACACACACAAAGTTTTGATGGAGGCTATAAACTTCTTTGGTTTCAGTTAGAGACATTTTTCTAATTAGTAAAATAGATGACTCTTAGGTGGGGTGTTTTTTTTAGAAATTAGGGGACTTCTGAAGGCAGTTGCTTTTACTGAGTTTTATTTTGCAGTATCAAAGCGAGAGGGTAAATACAAATGCATGCATCACTTTTTAGGTTTTTAATTAAATAAAAATGACTGCTTTGTGCAACATCAATCTTTAACTAAGTAAATAAATATTGACATGAACAGACGCTAAAGTTTATTTTTAACGTCCCATCAGTCAAAAACAGTAACAGTGCTGTGTTCCTACAGCTCTCAAAGAGAAAGCCAGAAGAAGACATCATCAGACACTTCCACTGTGATTCTTATGTAGCCATATATCTCTGCAAAGAGACATGTGACATGAATGTGGCTGACATTTGCTCAAAGCTGCGGTTAGCGCTGCGGTTCCCACATGTAGCTGTCTCTAATCAAGTCCCGTGCCTCGAAGCCCGAGGCACAGAGATCAGACAGATCTCAAAGTGCACCATCAACCACAAATTACAGCTCTTGATTTGAGGTTAACTGAGAGCCACTCCTCCAAGAATAACAAAGACTGTTGTAATACCTATATCGGGAGGAACCTGTGACAAAGCTTAGAGGAGTAACACTTGGTATCAAATTTGTCATGAGATCAGGCATTGTTACAGGAAGACAGGGGTAGGGATCAGAAGCATTCATTCCGTCACTATCTTGTGGGCTTTGCCAAAAAAAGTCAGAGAATTACTGTTTGGAAATCTTAACCTACCTTTTCTGGCCAGAGGGGGGATTGTTATGGACTTTTTTTTTGCATACATGTGCAATTCGTATTCTAGGTTTTGGAAAATTAAAATCTAGTGCAGGGTAATTTTTCCTGCTAAATATCTTGTAAAGCAACTTGTAAAAATTAAAGCCTGAAAATGACGTTTTTCACGTGTACTTTCTGGCATGCAAATAAACAGAGTAGCATTAGTCTCGCTTTAAGTAGCTGTGCAACGACACACACAGAACCAAACTTTCATTCTTTTATGTCTGAGCTTATTTTGCAGTCACCTTCATTTAATGCCTTTTAGTTACCACATCATAAAACTGAGGCAGACATTTTCCTAGGCTTTTGGCACCTCAAGCTCCTAAAGTCTACTTTTCACAAATACTTGAACTCGTTAGTCAAGAACTAAGCCAAAGTAAAGCAGAACCATTTGTCATTAGTTGGCTGAAGAAGAGGGGTGCCCCAGATGTAGCGCTAGTGCTAGTGCTGGCATAAATGGGTATGTGTGTATGTGTGTGTGCGCATGCATGTTTGTGTGTTAACTAGCCCAGTTGATATGGCTCACAGGCAAGCAGCCAAGAGAAAGTGGCCTCCTACTGTTTAATTACAATAAATTTACTACACCAATCCGTATTGCTCTTGTATTATGTAAACAAGGTTAATGCTCTTTTTAAACTAGCACCTAGTGACAGAATATGACCTGCCTTGAGACAATTACCTGAACAATTCTACCTAAATGCAGGTCAGCCAAAAATATAAATTAAATTAAATTAAATCAAGTCGAAGCTTCTGTTTCATCTACGGAATAAGGCACACCTAGTTTAATTCACTTAGTTGCTCTTACACCTTTTTTTGCATTTTGAATTTTAACAAAATTTGGTGAATTTTTGAAGAAGAGCAGAAACACATTTTTGCATCAATTTCACCAAAAGGTTCATCTTTTTCCAGAAGTTAAAAACTCAAACCCCTCTATTATCACCTCAAAAGATGGATTACGGCTAATTGAGCATTGTAGCCAGATAATTGGGTCCGAGGACCTATCCACATGGAGAGAATAACCCTCCCAGTCCGAATCTGAAAAAGAGACAAAGCCAAGGGGAGGAGTAATGTGAGTAAAGGGATTCTCACCAGCTCTTGTGAGAGCTTGTTTCACATACACAGCTCAAAGTGGAGCTAATAACTTAGCACTAGTGTGTTTTCACTCTTGAGAGGTCTTTCTCTTTGGAACCCAGAACATTTTCCCAGATCCTTTGGTGAGGGCCCTTGAGGGACTTGCCAAACTCTTTACAAAGGATTTCCCTCTCTTTATTGGCTTCTGTCTCTCGCTCTATCACAAACATACATTAACACTGTCCATGTGTGCCACACACAATTATGAATAATCATAATGTCATATGCTAGCTAGTGGTTACCATCTCAATGCCAATTGTAATGCTTGGAAACAAAAATGTTTTGGCTGAATTAAACCAAACTTCTCTTTATAGTGGTTAGGCAGTAGCAGTGATTACACGTTTTTCAGTTTGAACTCAGCATATCTGCAGGAAACAAGATCCTGTTGTACTAAAACACTGCAAATACTGTTAGCACTTTTTTGTGACAAAATAGTTACAGAAGGAAACTGTTTGGTCACAGCAATAACTTTTTGTTGTCGCATAATCATCCAAGTAACAACCATATCATTTACCAGTTAACAGAACTGAGTGTGTCTGGGTGATGTGAGGTACTGAAATGTATACAAATCCAATAAGAAGTCAGAAATCAAGGCAAATGTTGGCAGGAATGTATATATTAGGTTTCATTTAGTTTTGTTGGAAACACATGGAAGACAGGGTTGGCTTCTGTCTAAACAATGTTTGAAAAGTGAAACCTGTCAAAATAATAACATCTACTAATGTCTTGATGTGATTTAAAAGAGAATAGTGTTGTTCAGCTGGACCAGTTAGGCCTGACTTTTAATGTCTCCGTTTAGAATATGTTTGGTAAGGACCTAAACTAAGTCAGTTTTACAACATATTTTTGGTCTCATCAGCCCACTGATAAAAAAACAAAAAACAAATGCAAAACAAAAACAAAAAAAAAAACAGTAGATGTCTACTGTTGAGAGGTCAAATCAGGGCACTTTATTCCATGCCTCTCTGATTTAACAATAGCCTGATATTTATTGAAGGGGTGAAAAGATTTCTTTCAATGTGTTTCTGAAAAACGTGTTTTTAAACGGATGGGGACAAAAAAAACATGAAAATGATAAATGTCTCACTAGTCCACTGTAATTTAAATATAAGAAATATTTATGGGTAGAGAATCAAAACATCCTTTAGTTTGAGGGACTACATCCTGAAATCTGACCTTCAATTGAATTACAATACGAGATTAAAAATAGCGTTTTGCTTTAATATGCTTACCTGGTAGGTGTGACAGTCTCACAACTCTTTGGTTATATTTCTAAATAAAACCAAAAGTTTTTTGGTTTTTTTATTTAAACACTTTAGCCTGTTGTTGCTTATGTTTCCACATGGGGTAACTACAATGGCACAACAGTGATGCTCATTACTTTCAGATGCATCTGTTTAAGATCCGACAGAGAATGTGCAAGAAGACCGGCTCACCACAGAGACGCCGGGCAGTGAAACTGCGAGTGAGTTTGGGGATAATTGGTTGGGATTATTATTATTCCCTTGGTTGGGAATAATTCCTCCTCCACACTCAGTTACCTTTAAAAGAAATTAAGTTATTTATAGATTACAGCGTGAACTTCTTCTTCTCACTCTTTACATATAACAGAACAAGAACTAAATAAACAATATTTCTCCAACAAATCAATAATTTTAATTTGCTGCAACTCAGAAGGCTAAGGTCAGAGTGATTTTCAACCACAAAATTGCTCTTTAAGCCAGAGGCTAAGCTAGTGGAAGTAAGTGTAACACTGCTAATGGGGTCTCAATCCTTTTCCAGTGACCCCTACCCTTTTCCATTCTCTTTCAAAACAAACTGTCCACAACTGCCCTTGACTCCTCCTCTGGTGCTGTAGCCTGATGCCCCAGCTTTCTCACGGAGTGACCCTTGGTTGACAGTTTCTGTCCAAGCTGAAAACTTAAGCTGCCTTTTGCAAACCCTGATCTGAAGGAAGACGATCAACTGATCACCAGCCTTGATACCGGCGCACGCCCTCCAGCGGGAGGCTCATTAGTTCTCCTCTGCAGCTTACAGGATGAATTGTCCTTGTGCTCTCTGTGTCAGATAAATAGGATAATGCATGTAATACACTAGACTTTACTTCATGAGTTAAGAGTAAATGGTGTATTTGAAGCTGTAGATTGCGATTGTCTACTTAGTAATCTTGTCAGACAGTATTTACAAGATAATTTAATATTTGGCCCAAAGTTACAGTTACATTAAATGGATTCCAGGAGCTACCATCTATGGAACCATGGATCTTAAGTTCACACTTGTGACCTACTCTTTCCATGTCTTATGAGCGAATAAGAAGTCTTCAGTAAGATTCATTTTTGGATTTTTTTTTCCCCCCCTATGTTCGACATCTGACAAAAGTTGTATGTTCGGGCTTGCTTCTACCCTTATGTTAAGAGAGGCAAGATTCAAAACAAAGTCAAAGAGATATGATTTGTAAAATTGTCTTTTTCTCTTAAGTGAGTGACAGTTGTGGGAATAAAGCAACAAAGGTATGACAATCTAAAACTATATGGAAAAGATGGACTGAATCTTTACTTTAAAAGACTGAATATATATATATATATATATATATATATATATATATATATATATTTATATATATATATATATAAACCTTAAATGTTTGCTAGTGGATATATATCTTTTGTATGAGCCAGTCATTTTCAGATTTATGGCATTTTGAGGGATGCAATTATAAGGAGTGTTATGAAAAGTCCCCTAACATGTCTGGGATGTTTGTTTATTTTCTCTTCAGGAGATACTTTTCACTTCTGAATTTAAGTCTACTGAATAATTTTTAACTCACAATGGAATGCTCATCCTCTTTCCATAAAAATTAACCTACCGACTTGTTTCCAGATGCTTCTACAGCTGACTGTGGGCTAGTGATTAGGTAAAAACCTGTTTCTTTGAATAAAAACAAAGGTTTGTGATAACCCCCCCCACCCCCCTTCAAAAAAAACCAAAAAAACAATAACTACAAACTGCTAATTTAATTAGTTAGAATCTTACTGGTGTGGTAAATGTCCTCAGCACTGTACAGAAGGACAAGTGACGGCGGAAAGCGGTTAAACCACAGTAGCAGAAAGGTTAATACACTCAGCACATGTTGCCTCCTACAACAGGTGGTGCAGCACGATCGGCGGCTCCCAGCATTCCAGCTTTTCCATGCTGGTGGCCCCTGGTATTCTGGGATTTACGCCGCCTCGCCTCCTTTCAACCGCAGAGGCCTGACTGACAAGCTAATCGTTGGGCTGGGATCCCCTCAGCTATTGATTCCACTGCAACACAACACCTCCCAGTCAATGAAACTGCAATATAATGCTTGAGCTGCAAAGAAAAGGGGAGTATTAGCGTGTTGAGCAACTGGAAGAAATTTGCTGCTGCCTCTCCTGCCTGCACTGCTTGCTCCTGGTTGCAGCTGCTCGTAGGTAGAAACAGAGCGGCACAAATAAAGCAAGGGAAGAAAAAAAAAATGCGTCTCAGGGGGTGGAAGCTTGAAGGGGTAGGTTATTAAAAGCCACAAAGTGGAGCCCATGCTGGGCATAGAGAAATAGCCCCAGCATGGTGGAGGCACAATGGAAGAGAAGGGGGTCTGCTTTCTAAATTGTTCTAATCCTTAGAGTGTTTTATTTCATTTAGTTTTGTAGTTTGAAAAACTGCTGCTTTGAACTGTTTGCAAGCTTTTGTTGGACTACAAAACATCTAAAAAATGCAGTTTTATTATAATAGTTACATAAAAAGAGATTTGCTTGGTTCCGACAGCATTTTCATAGCTTGCAATTGTTAAAGGAAAAAAAAAAAAATCATTATTAAAAGTTCCCACTGACCATTTCTGAAAACACTGCTTTAAAATTACCTCGTTACTTCTACTTTTCAGAACTCAATACCCAGCTACTCTAAATATTGATCTGCAGGGCACAAAGGGTGCAACACTAACCGCAATTAGTCCCATTACTATTGGTTCCAGTCATTTAGTCAAGTATCCAATTTCCATGCTGTGTGAACACTTAATTAAAACAAATGTGTTACAAATATATATTGAGGATCAGCAGCCTTCAAAAAGCCTCTAGTGGCCTGGCAAGTCAATGCAGCAATGTGGATAGCAAATCAATGATGCTGGTCACTTATGCCACAGGGATTTAATCAAGTAAGAATACTGACAACACCCAGAGAGGACAGTGAAATTATGGCTAATAGCCACTCTGGGAGAAGGGAAAAGACCAAATGTGATTTTCTCGAGTTTTTCCATAGGAAGACTGTTGCCTTTGTTGTTGTGGAATAATTTTAAAATGCCGAGAGACATTTTTTAAAGAGCAGTTAATGCTAAAAGATTAAAGAGAGCTGGCAGACATGTTAATATTAGTGCCTGAGAGGCAGTCATGCCTTCCACCGACTTCCTGAGAATCCTTGTGAATTTCCATTTGAGTAAATGTATACTTACAGTGCTGTCAGTGTGACCTCTTCTGATATTTGTGGCCTGTTTATATTTGGTGCTAAACATGTCAAGATAATTGAGCGGATCATATTTGGATCCGGTCAGATGCCTGGGATATCTGTCTCCAAGCATGGCATGAAAATGAATCACTGGTAGGGCAGGCTACATGTGCCAACTGTACAAGATGCAAGCAAAAGGTCAGGAAACTTCTAGACACGCAAGGACATATTAGCAGGCAAAATGGAACAGCAATTGTATTGTTGCCTGAGAGTTAAGATTTGATACGACTAAAAGTGAGAATATTTTTCACATCAAAACTTTCTGTGAAGTTTCTTTTTCTACTTTGTCTGATAAAAATGTACAGCCTGAATAATATTAATACAGTAATTGGTAATTATCGGTAATTATCAACTTGTCATTCTTTAGCTGGATAGCTCTGATATGCAATATAAGATGCATTCACACCATTATTTATTTTTCTTTTCAACTGAGTTATATTACAACCACATACAACAACATGTGAGCAGTGTCCAACTGTCAATTGGGCAACCATATTACATACTTCTA